>ML179421.1:16631-97995 GCA_004369135.1 Dendrothele bispora CBS 962.96
TCCTACTGTTACTATCTGACTACTGTTCCTGGTGGTCCTTGTCTCAGGCGTGCAGTTCATGGGGGTGTTCATTCTATTTGCATTTTTATTCTTTTTAATGTTTGTGTTACTCCACTTTTTCTTACTGTTGTCTTTCTTCTTACTTTCCTCACTCATGGGGGTGTATTTTTTCCCCCATTCTATGATTACCTACATGTTTTCCTTTGGCCTTCGTTCCTGTATCGGTGATGGGGGTGTGTTGACCTTTCTGTCTAGTCACCTACTGTAGTCACTCCGGCTTATCTCGGCTATTCCCGTATGTACTCTATAGCCTCATCTCATGTACTATGTACCTAGTCTTTGTACCACCACCCTATATACATCATGGTTTTCCTCCTGCGTCTGGTCCGAACCCCAATTCCTACAACCCTTGAGTACTTTTAATTGCCAATGTTAAGCCCTTATTAATGCTCTTAATATTGAGAGTAATTAAGGGTTAATTAAATTTCTGGAAAACCCCTCAAGCTTCCTTGTCAAACACCTTCTCAAGGCAGAAATGAGCTAAAATGTTCAAATGGTGTTCCAGCGAGACCAAAAAAAATAAACATGTCGAGCAACCAATGTCAATTACATATCATTATTGTATGCTTCCAGGTTATCTATTTCTTCTTGTTTATACACCTTTTTCTTACACTCCTCCATTTCCATCTCCTGTTTTAACTCCTGTCCTCTCTCCACACCAGAATTGTGGTTTAAATGATTATTTAACAAGGGGTAATTAAGAGTACTTAAGGGTTAATAAGGGTAGCCCCTGATGCTAAAGCTTATCTTAAGGCCTAAATCAAGGCTGAACTTAACTTAAGGATTAAGCCTTAATTCCAACACCAACACTGCTTACCCAAACATCTCTCCTTACCCAACAAGCCCTGACCAAGTTATAGGCTTTCCTGTGAAACAAGAGGACTGAATAGCAGTATAGAGTGGTGCTATCCAGGTAACTTTACTCTGGGAGCGAGATATAAACAGGATATTGATCAAGAACATTGAAAATTTCAACACTCAAATAAAAAGTCGGCACCAAAAAAAAGGTCGGCACTCAAAAAGAAGTCGGGACCAAAAAAACAGTCGGGAGCAAAAATAAAAAGTCGGCACCCCCCCCAAAAAAAGTCGGCACCCAAAAAAAAAGTCGGGGATGTGTGTAAAAAGTCGCGGGGTATACAAAAAGTCGCGGGGGATACAAAAAGTCGTGGGGGGTATACAAAAAGTCGGGGGGGTATACAAAAAGTCGGGGGGTATACAAAAAGTCAGGGGGGGTATACAAAAAGTCGGGGGGTATACAAAAAGTTCACATGGATTTTTTGGAGGAGGAGGAGGAGGAATCTATTAACCGGACTTGTCTCAAGATCTGGTTTGGAAATCATCGGAGTCATGTCATAAAGTTCATGTGAAATTTTAAAAAATGTCGGCCTATTTTTGGCCTGTTTTCAACGGCATAGGCGGGTGAGAAGAACTTGAAATTAGAAGAAAAAAGAGAAGATAAGGAAGATCCAATTGATTCTGTCGCTGGGTGGGGGAGAGATGGCATTACCCTTGAGAGGACTAGAACAGTATTTCCAACCTGCGAATATCATTTAGAAGGATTAAAAGATACTTTTGATCATTTTGCAGAAAGTATTCGTAACAGGACCAGATGGAAGCGAATGATGTTGAGTTGAAGAATGCTAGAAGCCGAAGGAATGATTGCAGTAGTCTTTACCAACATTTGAATACACTTGGGCAAAGTCAGGAATGCTCGCCAACTCGATGTATCGTTGGTGATAGCAACTTGGATTGTAGAACCGAGGCCTGAGGAATAGCTGTAAGCTCACTGTGAAACCAAATTAGGTGTAATATCACCCAACCTTAGAGTTAAATTCACCACTACCCTAAATTACATCAGGAAAAAGCCTCTAGGCCATGGTTGCACCAGTGATAGCCAGGATGTACCCCTGGTTATTCTTAAAGGCCCTGGTAGCCCAGGTCAACCACAACAGCCCTGGCTGGTACATGATGGCCTTAGGGCTGTTTCATAATCACCCCCAGGACTGTCTCAGGACTGTCCCAGAAGCATCACTGTCCTAGGAATGTCCCAGGACTGCCCCAGGACTGCCCCAGGACTGCCCCAAGACTGCCCCAGGACTGCCTCAAGACTGTCCCAGGACTGCCCCAGGACTGTCTGTCAACCCTTGAGATTTTTCTAAGGAAACATTTTATACTGATATTGTTCTAACTGAGCACAAGAAACCTCCACCAATAAATTATGAAGGACGTCCAGACAGCCCAAAAAGGAAACTAGGACTCAGACGACGTCTTCATTTCCTTTTTCAGTGATAAGTCATGTGATGTTCTTTCAGCCATAAGTCATGTGATGTTCAAACTTCGTCACAATTCCCCACTTCTTCTTTCTTCTTCTTAACACTCATCATCCCTTCTAAGTTCTCTCTCACCTTTCACCTTCCAAGTGCCTATATGTCCTTTGGGAAGCTTCATTGAGTCTTTTATGGTCTCTACATGTCACCTCTGTCATTCTTTCATTGTTCAGTCATCATGGTTGCTGTCGCTCAGGTTGGGGTGTGTTCTGGGGTGTGTTCTTTTCTCCTGCTGTCTTTCTCCTACTGACTTCATCCTCTGTTGAGTATCCTGGTTCTTCTTCACTGTTGAGTCATCATGATTACTGGTTCTGGGTCACTGGGTGCATGTTCTTCCCTTCTTGTCTAGCTCATGCTAACCTTATGCTCATTTCCTTGTATTAGCTCAGGTTTATTGGTTGTTTTTTTTCTTCTCATCATTCTCATGTCTTCCTCTTCTCTTTCCCTTATCCCCATTGTTGATGCCTGTATTTATACTGTTTCTGGTTAGATACCTTTTGTACATCGTACTAGCTTGTCATAATATATCTTGAATTGATTCACTTTTCAATATGAAAGCAGTGACCAGAAATGGACAATTGACCATCTAATAGCATAAACCAGAGCACTCCTGAGGTTGTTCCAAGACTATCCCAGGACTGTCTCAGGACTGTCCCAGGACTACCCCAGGACTGTCCCAGGACTCCCCCAGGACTGTCTCAGGACTACCCTAGGACTACCCCAGGACTACCCCAGGACTACCCTGAGGCTACCAAAAGATTATTAAAGGGAGCCAGGGATTTTTGATCAAATGGAGAGTGTGCCATGGCACCCCTGACAGCCATGGTACCACAAGGGTGCCAGGGTAGGCCCAGGTGAATCTTGTGATGGTCCCTGGTCTAAAAGACATTTTCCTGATTAGTAGGTGCTTTTTATTGCTTATAGGTCATTTCCAAACAACCTATTTTGAGGTGAATTCTTGAGCCATTTTATTTTTGAGTACATAGGTCATTTCATAGGTTGTTTCAGTCATAAAAAAATCCTGGGAAAATAAAGAGCATTCAAACTCCGCATCATGTGATCATATGTTGAAGTTTGTCAGTTCAACATTAACGTTCTCTTCAACATTCAAGGCGTCGACTCGAAGGCTGGTATCCCTCAACACTCAAGGTCTCCCTCAACACTCAAGGTATCCCTCAACACTCAAGTTATCCCTCAATATCCAAGATACTCTGTTATCAAGACTAATACAAGGCCTAGAGTTCCTGGAGAGTCCACTCTTGGGTAACTTGCACCTCCAACCCACGGGTTTTGGGTTTCAAAATGTCAGACTTCCACCCCCACCAGACCCATGGGAAATAAGACTTGCAACCCATGGGTATCAGACTTGCGGATACGAGTCTGCGGGTTTGGTGCAAGTACTTGTAGGTTTGACTGTAAATACAGAGTCAATATACCTTTTGGAGAGTGATTAGAAAGAAATTTACATCACCTCTTGCATTTTTTATGCTAGTTGAACTATTAATATATAAAAATGTATACATTATTGCAGACTTGCACGGGTTTTTGAATTCTAACATCCAGACTTGCACCCCTGGGTTGCGGGTGGGGCGGGTTACGGGTCTGTGGGGGTGCGAGTTTCTCACGGGTTTTTTTGCGGGTACCTTGTGGGTACTCGCAAGTTTTGACACCTCCACCCAAACTCTAACAAGGCCCACTATTGCAAAGCGCAAGGCTCTTCAAGACTACAAGCAGTGTAAAATGCAGACCAAGGGGGTGAGGAGATGAAACTTGTCTTATGTTGATGCGATCAGTGACCGGGGATGAACAGCTGGATTTATTGAAGGGTCATCCAGAGATGGCATGTACAGCAAGAGGCCAAGCATGAAAACGGTGATGGGGTCGAGACTTTACACAAAGGTACATCGCCTCATGGTCTTTATATACAGCAGACTCTAATGGAATCATCCAGATTACGAGGCCGAATTTATGAGGACTCGTCCTTACTGATCTTCGGTTGGCTGGCTGGTTGTGGGCAAACCCATTTGGTATGTTATGTCATGCCGATATTGCGGCATCATCCATTCCACTTGACTAGCACGTGGGATCAATTTTACGGCCTCGTACCTGCCGCGCGAAGCGACGGCCTATTCCTTCATATATAGATTATTTGTACTTCTACAATTGAACAGTTTTGACGTCTTCAACTCGCACTCCGTTTTACTTGTAATTCCTGTGTACTGTTAGTAGCCTGTGACAATTCGTATAAATCATGAATTATAATAAATTTTATATGAATGCCAAATGCTAATATAGGTAGGATACAGTAGTGAGTGATATTTAACCTATGATTTCAGATTAATGAAATCAACCTGAGAGGAGGTGAATAATTTCGGGATTTAAAATATCTCAGCATAGGTTGAATTTTTCGAAATTAGGTGCTTATTACACCTAAGAAAAATATTTGGGTGATAGGTGTTGTTTCAACCTGTGTTGGGTGAAAATCATTACATCTTAGGTGGAAAAATACCCAAATATAGGTTTATTCCAGAGGTGATTAAGATCCTATCTGGGATACACAGTGTAAGGGTCCATCGATATCAACAATCTGCACCCGAGTCTGACGAGAATCAAATCAGGGAAATTGACTCACGAAGTCAAGTATGTATATGGACATAATTCACCGGACTGCGGAATATCTTGGAACATCGGGCCCAGGACTAGTCTGTAAAAGAGAACGCTGGAGCCAGGAGAAGCAACAACTCTGTTATGTCACACGCGTACGTACGTCTTCCAAGTCCCGTGCCTGGTTGGCCTTTTGTTAAGATACCGATGATCACGCTTTTTCCCACTCCTCTTTCCCTTCTACCACGAGAAGACGACAACAAGAAGGACAAACGTAACAACGCGTAATCTGAAAGGAACTGTTGACAAGATTTTGGAACACATATTGTTTTACAGGAAATCCTATAAATAATGAGAATTGCTCATTTTTTTCTGCATGGCCTAAAATAGAAGTCTGCCCACAACGCAGGCATCATCTCTGTCTCGGATCTCAAGAAACTTCAAGAAAAAGGCCGCGTCGGACATGTATATGACGTAGCGTTCACGCCATTCAGACATTTGCTTGGCGTTCCTTCTGAGGGCCGTTAGCTGACTTCTAGATTAGGACATGTCACGAAAAAAAAAGTGATTCTCATTATTTACAGGATTTCCTGTAATAGGGACGGTCAAACTGGCGCTTTTTAGGCCGCTGAAGTACCCGCGGATTGATTAAAAAAATAATAAAAAAAGTATTTTTTTTTCTTGAATCTGCGACCAAAAAGTCGCGGATGCATGTCACTGAAAGGAATATTTTATTCACCCCACTGGACTGCTCTAAGGTTAGGGTTTTACATAACACACTGGCGGAAAATTTCGTAGTACTCTACTTGTTCTACCTATGGCCGACATACAACCAAGAACCAGTCCTGACCCCCGAGAACAATCCACCCAAGAAGCAAGGCCGGCCAAAAGGCTCAAAAAACAAGTCAGCTACAAAAAAAAAAGTATTTTTTTTTCTTGAATCTGCGACCAAAAAAGTCGCGGATGCATGTCACTGAAAGGAATATTTTATTCACCCCACTGGACTGCTCTAAGGTTAGGGTTTTTACATAACACACTGGCGGAAAATTTCGTAGTACTCTACTTGTTCTACCTATGGCCGACATACAACCAAGAACCAGTCCTGACCCCGAGAACAATCCACCCAAGAAGCAAGGCCGGCCAAAAGGCTCAAAAAACAAGTCAGCTACAAACACAGACTCTGTAGCGGCAAGCAAGTCCAAGAAGTCTACTAAGAAGCGGCTTACAGCACAGCCGGATGTTCCACCAGTGAAAACGCTGCAAGAGACACAGGCTTCGGCATAGTGATGTCAGGACTCGGCTCTGACTCACTCCGGCTTGACTCGGCAAAAAAGTCATTTAAATCGACTCGACTCCGACTCGAGTCAATTGGAGTCGGTCGAAAATGGCTTCCTCAAGGAAAGAGGTAGTAAAAGTGCTACAAGTAAGTATAATAGCTTGTAACAAGTGGCTACAGTGAGTGAAGTTAATAAAAATAAGCACTTACCTTGTACAATGGCAGAAATGTGAAGTTTGGTCATGAGAAAGCCGTGAGAATCTGGTTATGACAGGGTCATACCAATCTCAAAAATTTTTCCAAATACATTTCCATCTACTGGCTTCAGCTTTAAATACCTTTTTGAAGTCATTAAGTATATTTTTAAAGAGCATTGAGCTGTTTTACCCTCAGAAATTCCAGTGAAATTCCAATCTATTTGGAACAAAATTCATGCTCGACTCCAAATGACTCTGCCGACTTGAGTCACGAGTCAAGTCATGACTCAAAAACCGGCTCGACTCGGCGACTAGCCAGAGTGGAGTCGAGTCGCGTGCAACACTACTTCGGCAGTTACTGAGCTCTCTGTCCGCATTGAGTAAGTTTGGGTAGATATCAACAAAGTATAGTCATAACTTACAAATCTCGACAGCTGGACCACTGATCGTATTGACGCCTTGATCAACGGGATTACTGGCAACCCTGAGATAAAGCAAGGCTTGTTCCCCAGCCCTGGGACTGTTGTACATGACCAATACGGCAATATTGTCAAGGCAAACAGCAAACCGAAGACCGAGTACAACTGGAAACTGGCCAAAGTTGTCTTCGAGTTTGATGCGGACTACGCAGATGTCTTCATGTTGACTACAGGTGCTACTGCTGGACAAAACTACTGGGCTGGCAAAATCAAGAACAAGCTTGAGGAGTACGTAGCCAAAATCAATAAATCATTTTGAAGACTGACGAAAAATTCCTGCAGAATGATTGAAAAGGTCAACAAGTATAAGAACGAGATGGGAGAGACCGGTGCAGGGCTTACCTCGGCAGAACAGATTGACATGAGTTTGACAAATGGTTTTACAACTAAATGGGGTACGTTGACTACACCTTATTCTTTTAAGCTATGCTCACATACCCAACGGCCTCAGCTCAAATCAGAGAAGACTGCCCCTACTTTTTCGAGGTCAGGAACCTGCTCGGTGAGCGCCCAAACCAGACTCCTGTTGGCCTTGGCAACGGTGGAACCATTAACGACACAACATACTTGCTGCCAGAAGTTGCTGGATGGTCTCACTAAATTGGTCGACACAAGTGATGGCGAAGGCAGTATATCGGAAGGGAGTGATGAGGAGGATGAGATTGAGGAGAATGACAAGTCTCGAAAGCGCCCCAAGGTTAATGACAAAAAGTTCGGTCCCAAGAGAGGGAAGTCCACTCCTGCCGCTTCAAACATCAAGGTTGCGAGGAAAAGGAAGCAAACAGCCCTTGATCGGTTTGTGGAGATTGAAAAGGAAGCCAAGCAGACAGATCGTGAAAGGCTGCGCAATCAACATGCAAAGGCACAACATGAGAGTGACCTGGCAGTTGCCAAAGTACAGGCCAAGGCGCAGGTGAAGGTGGCTCAGTCTAAGGCCAAAATGGATTTTGCACTTGCGAAGCGCCAGATGGAAATGGACCATGAATACCGTGAGATGGGGAATAGCAAGGGGAGTGGTGGGAGTAAAGGAAGGAACGCTTATGGTAGTGGGCCTCTTTTGAATGAGTGGATGCCGGCATGGGAAGCTTCTCAAAATGATGCTTCGTCATTGAGCTCACCTCTATTCAGTGGTGGTGATAATATGCCATTTCTAGGCGGTGACACTGACGATACTCTTTACCATAACAAAGATATCTAACTTGTATAGTAGTACTGACTCGAATTTATGTGTTTCTATGTCTACTACCATGATGATGAAAGTACTCTGCCTTGAGTTTTTCCCGAAATGCTCGAGCAGCGTTAAGACGGGGATTACCTCGACTGCGAGTTGCTGGGGCTGTGTATGGAACTGGTTCATGTTCTTCATCAGATGCATCAGAAAGTCCTTGAGCAAGAAAAGGGTCCCGCTCAAAAAACTCATAACCACCCTCATCCTTCTTCTCCTCGGCTTCCCTCTGCATAGCAAATGAGTGGATACCTATACAGGCTACACACCACAGCGTGGCTATTTTATGAGAAACAGCACTGTCAATACAAAGCCTGAGATTTTTTAATGATGGAAAACGTCCCTTGAAGAGACCGATTGCATGCTCGGAGCGGATGCGAAGCCGAGAGACTGCCTCGTTAAATTCCTCGTTCTTGGGTTCGTAACGCTCCGGTTTTTTGTATGGGGCTACCACCCATGTCTGGATCTAGTGTAAAAGTCAGAGAATAAAAAGAAAGGATGCAAACAAGCACGCACTGGATAAGCTGAGTCGGCCCAAACCCAGGCATCATCTCCTAGAATCGTGTCATGCTTCTTGAAGAGCTTGGTTTCCTCCCAAGCCGTTGCGTCATGCGTACTGCCAGTATGTCCATAAGCGAAGTCAATAATTCGAAGGTTCGGAAGAGAAACGATCTAAAAGTAGGTGTCAGTCAAGAGGAGACAGAGAAGAGTAACACTCGCACCTGTATGTTCAAGGAATAACGGCATTTGCGGTCGAAATAACTTTCACCATACCAATATGGTCAGTAGGCTAGTGGCACTAAAGTGCCATCAACAAAGCACCATCCGTTTTTCCATGCGCTGCATGACCGCTGCTTCACCCATTGTTTTGCCTCTTTCTTTTCATCCTCAGTAGGAAAACGAACAGCAGTCGACATGAATGTGGGACGAAGGATAGCAGTCATGACTCGCCTTGTGTAGAGATGGACAGTACCCTTCCCAAGGCCGGACCAATTTGCGACACTCTGCAACCCAGATGCATTACCGTCATGTCCAAACCGGTATAGAGCGCCAATTGCTCCTCGACAGGTGCTTGAGGGGAGAGTTCTGAACGTGACATGAAAACTTCGTCATCCTCGATTGCGGCTACAAGACTGTCAAATGTTTGGGGAGTAACTCGGAGATCATGCCGGAATAGGTCAGGATGACCATGCTTTAGTCGGAGTAGTAGATGTTGTAGGAAGGCCGCTGGGGGCTTATCAATTGGTTCTCGTTCAACTTCATATCTATACTGAGTGGGAAGTAAAAGACAGTCCGTTAAGAAATGAATTACAGACCTGTTCATATACATGTTCCGGATCCCATCCATAACAGAGCTCCTCAAGTGAGTTGCAGAGTCCTCATGTTCTTTGTCCCATCCCTCCTCTTCACTCCAAGACCCAGGCTCAGAGTCCGAATCACTGTCGACTGGTGCTAGCATTGACATGTCATCATCTTCATCTGCTGAATAACCGCCGCTGGAAACTGTTGTTATACTAGAGGAAGTATGGTCACTGGACCAGTCCGAGCCCAAGATTGCAGACCACTCGTCATTAGAGTTTCCCTCGGATTCAGCGCTGGTGGAAGAGTCAGACAGCGAAAAGGACGAGAGCGAGGAAAGATCTAGCTCTCGGGCTGTGTGCTGTCTGTGGGTGTCAAAGAAGTGCTTCTGCTGCACAGCACGCTTCTTGGCACGTTGCTTGCGGTTTTTGACGTACTTGATGTATGTCTGAATGAGCTTTTGAGCTCGTTGGGGCCGGCGATTAGCTGAAGGCATGGTTAACGGATTTGGGTTGAGTAGTACTGTATTTATTTCTCGGAAATAATAATTTACATTTACCAAAATAAAAAGCGGGTCGGTCAACGCGACCATCGCTGATTTGAATAAATTTAATCAATAAATGCCGTTCAGCGGACATTTTTTATGCCCCAGTTTGACCGTCCCTAATGTTTTACGTCTTCCTAAAAAATCATCATGGTTCACTCCTTCCTCATGGTGCTGCTTGTTCAAGGTAAGTCGGAAAAGCTCGGCTTGTGCCCTTACACTACCTTTTTACTATCCAAAAAGGCCTCTTCTTACACTCCCCAGCTGTTCTTTCCCTCCCCAACCCTGATTCTAGCTTCTCGAGCTCTTCTTCCTCCTCAATTTCTCCAACACCTACACCTACACCAACCCCAACTGTCCACACCATAACCTTCTATATGCCAAGCCCCTTCTCCGAAACCATCTTTGGCATGCTCTACACTGGGGCTAGTATCGCCACTGTATCGCCCATAGAGACCGACCGCCGTTCTGCCGGAGCAGATTACACGATGTATGTCGAAGAACGCATGGTCCACGTTCCTTTTGTGACAACGCTTCCACCGGATTTCGAGGGTAGCCCCTCGGCCACAATGAACCCTTATCCTTCTACTGTTACAGGTGCGTGGTTCTTGCTACTAGTGAGCTTTTTATGTTCCTTTTTCTCATCGTTATACGGCGCATAGGCACTCTAATATCCAACGGTGACTCTTGGCACTTTAAAACCTCGGACAACTCTTTTATGCGCTACTTCTACGAAGACTGTAAACTGACCGACTCGAACGCCGTTATCCAACTCTCCCCCTCCTCAGAAAAAATCGGACTCTCATGCGACATTCACGGTTTCGCTCTTTCGATATTCCCTTTTGGATTTGTAGACAGGCGATCAATAGTTTACTTGAACATTCATTTACAATTAGGCTTGCTCGGCAGCGAGGTGCATCTGAAAATGACATGAGCCTTTGATATGCTTCTACAAGCCGAAACAACCTCCTAGTAAGAAGGTACTCAGCCGCCAGTCAACCGACTTATAATGGAATGTACGACTTACGGCTCCGATCACCGAAAAAAAAAAACAGTCAAGCCGACACGCACATACTGAATCCGCTGTCACGGTGTACTTGGAGCATCGGAATAGAATGGAATGATCACATCAAAACTCATTTTGCAGATGATAGACAAGAATTGATCAAACAAGTTTTGAGTCGAATTGCCTTGTATCCTGTGGGAAATTGGTGTTTAGCAGTGTGCCGACCTCCTTTAGACTCTTGTCTATGTATTGAAGGACGAGCCATCCGTGCGCATCTGGTACTCTTTTCTGTGCCCTCTACTGATATAAAGGTATTACAGAACTCAGAATTTTATTCCGTTCAGAAAACAAATAGTCCATTGGTCACACTGACAACCCAGTAATCTACCTAGTGTTGGATTCTGTCCTTTTCTTCGAAAGTTGCTTGCCTTTCCCTCAAGTCATCAAGTCATACTACTCCGGCTCTGGCTCCCGGTATTCTGGTGTATTAAAATAAGAGTAGACTGTGGTCCCCAATTGCCTGCACAAAAGTAAGAAAGCGGGTGAGTAGATGATGTGCGTAAAAAGGATTAAAGCCCTTACGTCCAGACAACTTTCGATGTGATTGAAATCATATAGGGTTCGAAGTTGACCAAGGAAGGAGCGACCTTAGTTGCAGTGAGGACTTGCAGCTCACTAAGTGCGGTGACATCTTTTCCATCTTGTCCGTCCCTCTTTTGGACCTGTAGGAGCAGAGTCTCATAAGCGGAGTGTCACGGTCATCAGTACAGAAAATTGACTTACATTGAGCCACGGTGCTTGCACTTGCCATGAACAGAGTCAGCGATTTGAGAAGCGAGTTTATTTCAGCTTAGGAGAGACTTAATGAGAGGGTGGAGTGGTTCAAAATGCCTTTCGAATATAATTTTTATATGGTTGAGATGAAAACACTGACAGGAACAGCGCAGCACCAGTCTCGTTAGTAAGTTTTTCTTGTGTTTCGCACACCTCACAGGTTTGAATTTCGAGGGTCGGGGGAATCAAGTTTGAAGTCTTAGTAGTCTCGACAAACAAAATTCAGCAGCTCAAGTTCTCAACACAGATACATTATCATTGTACTAAATCTCTTGGTATCCTCCTGAGTCTTCATTTACTACTCATTTGGAAATATGAGGCTCTCTTCCCTAGTTATCTGCGCGTGTTTGCAGCCTGCAATTCAACTTTGACAATAAGCACGCTTACTTGAGGGACACGAGGGCGGATAATTTCAACTTATTAAGTTGAGTCGAAATGGCTGGGTCAAACACACCTCGACACTGTGTCTCGATTCGTCAAGGTCTATAATGTTTGGATTTAGAGTGTGCAAGACCCGGGAATGTAGATGAGGCGCCTCATTTCCCTCGGTGTGTCCCTACACCTGTTATCTTTTATACTGGGCCTTCAAATCCTTATTAATAATATCTATATCTTGTTCGAATTTGTTTGCGGAAATCATTCTTTATAAGTGAAGCTATAATATGCATAGATAGTGACTCAGCCCGGGGAAGACAGGAATCTAAGTATCTGAACACGTTGATGTAAACGATGTAACTCTCTAACTCTCAAGCGCCTTGACCACGAAATGAAGATCCGGACCAGCCACGGCATAGGAAAACATTCCTAGGCTCCCATTTGTGTTGTATTGAATTGCCAGTGCATTGACTGTCACCAATCACAAGTTTTATTTCGACTTGAAGTTATCTCCGTGTGATAAGGCCTCGGACGGTAAAGAGGGAAAGGATACCTGCGAAAAGGAAAGAAGGTATAGGAACGAATGGAAAAAAGTTGGTTAGAGGGGTGAGGTTTATACACGACATGAGTAAGTGAATAGAGCTGCAAGGCAGTGAAAAAGGGATTCACGAACCAGTACCGCAACCAACATCTACAATCGTTGCGCCGTCAAAGAGTTCCGGGTTTGTATAAATGGACTTTGCATTGTCTTGAAACATGACTGCGAGAATATCTTAGGGCGACTATCCCTCTGTCGTTAGTATGTGAAAGTGGAAAGTGATATAGACAGGGAACGCACCGCTATGTCCATAACTCTCGAAATAATGACTGTAACCATCCCTCTTCTCTCTCTGCTTCTTCTCGATCGCGTCTTTACCCTGATCCTTCTTCGAACGCTTCCCTGAAGTTGATCCTCTCTCGAACCATTCCTTGGTATTCATCAACGTCTTTTTTGACTTGAGCGAGTTTTGTTTAACAGACTTGATATGTGTTCCGGCACTGTGGGGATCCAGGTGCGTAGGTCGGGTAGCAGTAGTAGATGTAGAAACAGAAGTAGTGTAGCCATCGTCCAAGTCTGATTCGTCTGATCATTTATCGTCTGGTGGAGTGTAATCTGAGGATGAGATATCGATGATGAGAGCGAGACAGAAAGAACTGGGATTCTGTCCGGGAAGAAGGATTTGAGAACCTACGTAGTAATAGAGCGTTGTTCCTGATAACTGGTACCGAGTATTCATCTGAACGGAAAATTTCTCGTTTCCAGTCAAGTTCTTCATGGAATCTGGTGTAGGCTTCTTTCTTAAACAATAAAAAACGAAGGAACAAGTGAAAAGAGTTATGAGATGAGCGCATACTGTTGAGTCCCTGATCCAGTTAACGTAGCTTCACCCTTCCCGTGAGAGCATCCACTGTACCGTTCCCTTTCAAAGCGGCGCAAAGGTCGTCCAAGTCTACTCCATAGATTTCAGACCTATCGTATTTCAACCCCTTCACGTTCCCAAAAGTCCTGGCTTGTTCAAACAGAGACTGAATACGAGACTCGGGACCGGAGACAGGGGAATCGTTCCAGTTGTAAAAGTTTTGGTCGTCATCATCATCCGAGGATGCATCAGATGCAGAGCCATATGCACAAGAGTCGTCGTCTTCAAACATTGGCGCAGGCGTGCTCTTTTTCTTTCGCTTGTCAATATGGAGGTGGATGCTCATCGACATCGTTAGCTCAAGTCGGATACAAATTTGACGTCTGTGCACGGACTCACCTGACCTCAAATGACATCATATGTCGTCAGTCGAATCGACCTGTTCATCCAAAATGGCCTCGGTCCCTGGTTCATCGACATCATATTCTCGCATCTTCCATCTTCTGATGAGACTGTACACATCTCTACTTCTTGTGATGAGGCCGCTGAAACCGTCAACAACGAAGAGTTGGACAAACTGTAATGTTCACTTGATGTTCTCTCTACTGTTCTTACTGAGCTCATCCCCGGTTCCATACAATGATATTCAATTCGAGCCTCCAGCCCTGCTCGGATTAGACGATGATAGATGTGACCTTTTCCACCTGGAGACGACTTATGTCTTTCTCATTCTCGTTTCTATATTGATGTGAACACTTTCCTTGCCAATTCTCGACATTATACCCTCTCCTCACTCCCATTCCGCTCATTTTCTCCTTTCCTGGTTCTCACTACGTTCATAAATTTATTCCCCTTACCCTTATTTGTCCCTCCATGAGCTTTCTGTGTATTCCGGTGTATCTGATTGCTAAATTTGCCTCTCTCCTCCCACCATTTCACTTTTTTACTCACTCGAAGGTGAATTCGTCCAAATACAATGCATAATATATTCAAGAGACAGTTCAATGTGTTATGTATATATCCTACATCTGCTAGAAAAAAGACCAATGTGCGCTACACCCAGTTTACAACAATACTACAACCATTTCTCTGAGATCACCAGGTGATACAAAGGAGCATCTAACATTGTCTTCTCCTCCACAGTGACAGTAATGGACATACCATTAGCGAGTATGGCCGTTGATCTGCTTTGCTGTCTGCGGTCATACCTTGAACCCAAATGTTGATAAGATTCCCATACATCGGAAATCAAAAGCTTGTTATCGGATATCCAGATATCGATCCAGGGTATGTGACGGTCCGAGACGGTACGCAGGCCCAATGTTATAAAAACACTTTCGACAAAAAATATTCCGTATTGAAATACACAATGGATGTCGCATTGCTTGCCGGGGTATGAGATTGACACATATCCATTATTTATCGGAAAATGATCATTTTTCCAACGAGGACTCGGATTCAGTGGGTAAAATGAGTCAGGCGAGCGGAGCGAGAGGGAACCAGTTTGTGTGAAATTGAGAGCAGCTGAGCTTGGTACATGTGACGTGGATTGGAAGTTGTTTATGTGATGGTGATACTCGAACTCGGGACTGGATGAGGGAATGTAGTTGATTTCGATGTCACTTTGGTTCAAAGAGTCTCCCGTTTTATATACAGAACAAGAAGCCAGGCCTTTTCCGTTGTCGATGGGCAACAGGCAACTGTCTTGAAGAGGAGGAGAGAAACCATCAATGGCGGGTACGCGAGGAATGACTTTACAACAGTAATTCCAGAGTTGGATGTCAAATTTATTTCCGTTTTCGGTCTGGAGTCTGAACGTGGGAAGTGATTCAGGAGGCAAGGACGACTGTACGCTGTACAGAGCGCCGCCGTCGTAGACCTCGCCGAGAAGGGTGAGTTCGGAATCAAGTGTGAATTCGATTGGGATGTCGCCTTTGGGCTCTCGTCGAGGGATTGCGCTCTCCTTCACCACGACTTCCTGTAAATTTCCCACGCGTTTGTCAGTCCGGTGTAGTGGAAAATGTGGACACCATCGAACGTAGCGATGTCCGTCTTTTTGAAGGTAAATTCCAATGACATCATTAGCGTCCTGGCAATGCAGCGATGCAAAGAACAGGTCTTCTTTCATATCAGGTAGAGGATGCAGGTGAAGATTGATACGGAGACCATTGTTGCTGAATGAGAATGACGATTTCTCACCAAGATCTTCCGAGTCAGACTTGCAAATTTTATCAGAAGATGCAAACTCTGAGGGTGAGCTAGCAAGCAATCCTCTGTCCCGCTGAAAGTCCTCCGATGCGACCCAGGCAAAGATACTTTGATCGTCCGAGTACTTGATAATCTCCAGTTGCAATCGCATAAAGGCTTTTCCTCCTCCCTCTCCATAGATTGGTGGCATGTTCACCCCGAAAATCCCCATAAGACAATATGCCATGTCTTCTTCTCGCGTTGTTCTCCTGGATGCAGCCCATGACATTCTCTGAGCAATGCTGTAGTCTTCTAGCTCTCTCCCATACCTGCCCCAGTCTCCCTCAAAAACACCAACTGGAATAGAAGTCACTTCAGACACAATATGCCGCATGCCATATCGAGTGCCAATCGAGTTCCATTCCTGATCCAAAAAAACCATGAAACGGGGAGCAATTAGCTCCTGAAGGGTCCAGCCCCGCTCGAACCATCGACTCTTCTTGAATTTCTCCAAGCCCGTCATACTCTTCCCGTTCGAAACATCACTCAAGTATGCAATGCATACACGACCCTCTCCGTAATATTTGTACATCGAGTTGAGCGCTTCAGATAATTCCGCGCTACTAGACTTGTCGATGCAGCAAGTATCGATCCAAATCCATTCGAATTTGTATTGTCGAGCATACTTGCAAGCGTTCCATATTTTGCTCCAGCCTGCTTTCTTCCAGCCCCTCTGCGCTTAGCCTCCTCGAAATTCTGACATTCCTGGATCCCCTCGAGTTCTTCGCAGTCCTGAATGTCTTTCAACACGACCTCCTCCTTTTCCCAGGTGTGCGAAAGGATAGCATAAATGGGAGTATCTGTGAGGAATTCTTTGACCTCCAGGGTTTTGGTGTTAAGAAGACGCATAGTACGTGGATAGAATCTTTACTCGAACCCTGAAGGAAATATAAAAAAATCAATCAATTATCTCGTAATTGGATATGTGAAGGAATGCCTGAGTAGGGGAAGGAACGACTTATCTACCTGATAGTATGAATGCGAGCTGTACGTATGGGTCTTTAGTCTGATCTTTATTCGAAAACCTGTCAAGTAACATTAAAATTAATCACGTGGACCTCTTTATGGTTGTAAGGGGAAGGGCAGGGGAAAGCTTGAGCTACACACCTGATAGTAGTAACGCGCAAGATGTAGATGTGGGCTCTTGAATATTTATTCGAAAGCTGGATAAGAAAAATCAAAAAGTTAATAAAAGCAACGCCGTTTTAGGAATGGGGTTGGGAGGAAAAAATGACCTACACACCCGGTAATAAGAACACAAGCGGTAGTCGAGGGCAAAAAAAAGTAGAATCTGGACTCGCAAACCTGTTCAAAAAAATAATTGAAATCAATCACTTTTTTTCATGATTGTAGGGAAAGGGATGGAGTAAAGCAAATGGATGAGGTACTTACCCGGTGGTAAAGATGTGTGCTGCAGGTGGTGTGAGCTTATAGTCTGATGTTTAAGAGTCAAAAGCTGCACAGAAAATTTTCATCAATTATTTGGTGATCAAAGGACGGAGCGACTCTCGGGATACATACCCCGTGAGGGAAACACAAGCTGTAAGTGTAGACTGAAGGATGTTTACTCGAACAAGCGAACACTTAGACAAGAAAAAATTGAAATTAATTGGTTATTCTCACAGCCGTAGGGCAAAAGGACAGGCTACCGGTACCTACCCAAATAGTACGAGCGCGAGCTGTCGGTGTGGGCTAGGATGTTTACTCGATAGGATGTTTACTCGAAGACTATATAGAAGAAAATCAATTGTTTTCACAGCTGTCGGGAAAGATATGGGGTACGGCAAAGGGACCAGGTACTTACTTGATGGTAGGATTGTAGTTGTAGGTGGTGTGGGCTTATAGTCTGATGTTTACTCGAAAGCTGGACAGAAAACATTGATCCATTATTTAGCACTCAGAGGACCCCAAGGTATGTACCTCTTGACGGAAATACGATCCGTAAGTGTAGAGTGAAGAATGTTTTCTTGGACAAGTGAACACTACAAGAGTAAAAATCGGAATCATTTTCACAACCGTAGGAGAAGGAAGTAGGGGGAGGGAAATAGAACGAGCTGCATACCTAGGAGTGAGAACACAAGCTGTAGGTGTGGGCTAGAACGTTTACTCGCAGGCTAGACAGAAGACAATCGATTATTTTCACAGTTGTAGGCGATGGGTAAGGAAGAGGAGGGGAAGAGACGAGCTATTATACCTGACGATACGAACACGAGGTGTTGGTGCAATCCACACATGTATTGCCTACCAGTCGACTTAAATACTGTGAAGAGCTAGTCATGAGGTGAGTACGGATCGATCGACGGACAATCAGATATAGACCAAAAACAGAAAATTTCTTGTATCATTTTTTTATCTATAAACAAAAACAGCAGAACAACAAAAAGGAGCTCCCGAACAATTACATTCAAATGATGATAGACCCAGATGTCCACAACCATCTTGAATGGTGTACTGGCCTGGAAAAATATCTATGATCTACTGAGCATCTGAGCTTTTCTTTATTTTAGAAAAGTTAGTAGTTACTAATTAGTAACGCAAATATTTAGGGATGTACACAAGCTCCATTTCTACCTTTGCAAGGATAACTTCAACCTAAAATCCATCTCGTATGCTAACATTTACTTATTTTATCACTCGAGCATTATGTATGTGTCCAGATGAATGTGATCTCTTCGAAAATAGTAAATGCGTTCCAAATTGTACACTTACTTAATAAACTTGACAACAGATCTGAGTATATGCTCTTCGAAAGATGATTCTTACATAAAAATGCATGGTCAGACCCGGAGCATCTGTTTGGATCACTGATCATATTTCTCCATTCCCCGGCACATTCATCTTCGTGCCAGCTGAGTCCGGTTCAAAACTCTCGAGATCATAACTACATAAGTACCGCGAAACCTGGGTAGACCATCTGAGATGACAGAGGTCAAATTCTGTACTGTAAGAGATATGTGAAACAATGAGATCATCTGTTTTTAATAGACGAGAAGGGCAAGGAAGAGCAGTATTAGTATAGGAAGCGTCAAAAACTGTTCAACAGAGGAAGATGAAGATAGCGGTACAAAATGTAAATTCATGTGATGTACAGTCGGAGAACGGTTCCGAGATAAGGTACTCAGAGCTATTAAGAGGAAGCCTTTCCTCTTGATCAAGTTGAAGTAGGCCATCGCTGCGCATGGCAAATACGAGGCCCGGTTTTTGACTGCTGATCGTGTTTGAGCTCCAAATGGGGGCAGTGTTGGAAGGGCAAAGGACAGTCAGCCGTGTCCGCCTTTCCCAGGCACTTTCCAATAATCATATAACTGCAGCTTATTTTTGGATACAGGAATAGCATCCACTCTATTTTGTCACTTAACCACACTGACCATTGCCTCATCTGTGCCCTACTTTACCCACCTATGTGCTTGTGATTTCTCCCTATTCCAAACGTTGAGGAATATTGACACTGAGGTGTCTGATTTCCATGACATTGTTTGTAAGGGAATCTCATGCTGGGTCAAGGGTGAAGTATCATTAAAGCAATGTAAAATGTACTTACTGCAATACCGAAAGGAACCAAATGAAAAAGGGACAAACTACATCTACAGGACAATGTGTATGCAACAGTACCTTGAGGATATTGAACATCCTGCACACCACAAGGCATTCACAAAATTGTTGTGTAGTGATCATTCCCTAGCCGTTGAGCGCCTTTGCTGGACTGGTAATCATAGAGTTTATGTACCATTTGAAGAACACTTCTGTTGTTTTTGCCGATATAGAGTTGAAACACCTAAACATGCACTGCTCGAATGCAGCTATGAACCTCTGCTTGAACTGAGACAGGAATTCTTCTCAGTTTTTTTACAGCATGTACCCAACAGCTCCGAGCTTCGAGCACGAGGACAAAATTACTTTCCTTGGTAATCTACTGTCCTGCAAGCCAGTGTACCCTCTCACAGCCAAATACATATTCAATGTTCTCAAAATCTATGACTCTTATCCCATTTGTGTCCCTGCTGCATATCGACGGTAGTTATAGGTTTCCTTATATTATTGTAGTATATTGTACATTCTGTAGATGGTAAAAAAGTATATATCCTGTATCTACTGCGGCCCTTCGTCTTCACATGAATCTACGTTGGACATAGAGCCTTCAGCTCGTTCATGTGATTGAGCTGGGTCTCGGGAACAATGATGTATCTAGCTGCACATCTAGGTGCTTCCCGGACACCGGTGTTCAGTTCTTGGCCCTTACCCGGTTTAATAGACTCCTCCTCCTCCTCCTCCCAGCTCTTGGACCAGTCCGGTTAATAAACTCCTCCTCCTCCCACCCAGGTGGGAAAAAAGACAAGAACGGCATGTTGACAAATCATAATTGATTACCGGAGAAATCAGGGTAAAGTCGGGCGGCCTCCGGGGCAACTGGAGGTCGGGAGAGCTCAGGCGACCTGACACTGTTCCATCTCCTTAAACTTTGCTCATACTGCTTCTTCTGGTTGAGACAAAAATGCCAAGGCGGAACGCTGTCTTTCATCGGGATTTTCTGACAGATATGGACATGTCAACGTCATTCCTTGCTTCTCTAGAGTCTAGAGTCCTCACGCATCTCAGGTTCTTTGTTACGATACACTGTCCGAGAGTCTTATTCACAAATCGTTTCTTATCGATAATGGCTGTAGGAGCATGTCTGGACGTATCGAGCTCTGAAGGGCGTGAGTAGATGAGCCGTTCTGCGATTACCGGTATGGAACCTTCTATCTTACCTCTGGTGACGTGGTATTCCTCCTCCATCTCAGCTCTGTTGAGTACTTCGCCTATACCCTACCTTTTTACTCCTGGTTTGAGACGAGAATACCAACAAAACCCAGTGCTAGTGTTTAATAACTCGTTCTACCTTCAAATTTTTGGAGGGCGGTCTTCCATCAACATATTCTGACAGATACGGACACGTCATTGCAATGATTCCTTTGCTTCACCTCTAGAAACTGTCTGTGCGCATCTCAGGCTCTTTTTTCATGATACATTGCTCGACGGCTCCCATTCACACAACGTTTTATTGATGATAGGAGTACGTTTGAAGGTATCAAGCTCTTCCAGGCGAAACACTGGAGATTAACACTTAGAGATTTTACTTCACAGAAGTTTGTGGATCTGATAATACCTCCTTTCAGCCCAACCATATCCAGAAAAGAACTAGAGACTGTTTTGGATATGTTCAGCACTCTGAGATCTTAGAATGAAGTGACCAAGTTTGTATTACTGTCGTCCAGGAGTTTATACAGGTGAGTCTATAATACGTTTTGGCGCAAACTCTTTGGCACAGGATAGAACATTGTCGCTGATGAGTAAATTAGACTATGGTTATTTGATTGTTCAATGATGTTATCCCTCAGATCGTCATCTAAGCTCTTTCTACCAATATTCTTCAGCCTGTTACTATGAGTTATTGGTATTCTTTAATCAGAGTTTAGAGAAAACGAGGCTTGAAGTTGTATTTTTGCATCCTTTCTGATCATGGGCTTGGTCTATTACTCATAATCATCTTCTGAAAACCTGAGGTATGCACTCCTTCTCTCCAATGGGTTGATTGGCCTCAATTTCGTGACAAAGTGAGTCCATAGATGTACTTCAGCCTACTTTTTTTTTACAGAGCTTTATACTGTGCAGGTGCTGCTCACAAATACGAAAAGCAGGTAACCTGGGTTAAATTTAGGACGTGCGGCAATCAATGAGAAATAGTAGGTCAATGGGTCTGACTTTGTCTGTTCCGGCTACAGGACTACATTTGCTCCAGTACTGATCATCATGAGTACAACTCGACCAAGTCTAAGCAACAGACTGCTCTCCCACCTTCAACCACCGGCGTTGGGTGCAATGTAGCACCAGTCTCTGTTTAGCCTTTCTCATCCAAAATGTCCTCAATCCCAGGTTCCTCGTCTCCACATGCAATGTCCTTGCATCTTCTGGTGTGACCACACACATCTCTGTTTCTTCTGATGAGGCTGAGAACTTTGATTGTAATGTTCTCTTCCATTGATGTTCTTTCCACTTTTCTTACTGAGCTATTTCATCCCAGGCTCCATGATATACTCAACAATGACATTCGATTCAAAGATTCAGCGCTGACCGGATTAAACAATGATATTTCTAACCCTTTCTGCCTTGAGACGATGTACATCTAATACTACAAACATGCAACTCGACCCTTCCTTCCCCCAGCTTCTGGCTCACCGCCATTCTTCAGGATATTCCCTCAATTCCAACATGATACCAAGAAGCATCTAACATTCTCTTCTCCTTCACAGTGACAGTAATGGATGTGTCATCATTGAGTGTAGCTGTCGATCTGCTTTGCTGTCTGCGGTCGTATCTCGAGCCCAAATGTTGATAAGATTGCCACACATCGGAAATCGAAAGCTGATTATCTGGTACGCAGACATCGATCCAGGGTATGTGACGTTCTGAGATAGTATGCAGACCCAATGTTATAAAAATGCTTTCACAAAAGTGAGACACATTGTATTCAAACACACAATGCATGTCGCATTCTTTGCCAGGGTAGATGATTGACCCATATGATTTCAGATGGCTCTGTTTCCAACAAATATTTGATGGATAAAATGTGCCGGGGAAGAGACAAGTGTGAAGTGTGAAATTGAGAGTAGCTGAGCGTGGTGCGTGTGACATGTATCGGAAGTTGTTTATCTGATGAAAATACTCGGAATCGGGACTGGATGAGGGGATGTAATTGATTTCGATGTTGCTTTGGTTTGAGGAGTGTCCCGTTTTATGTATAAAACAAGAAGCCAGACCATTTCCGTTGTCGATAGGCAACAGGCAACTGTCCTGAAGAGGAGCAGGGAGATCAGTGCCAGGTACCACAGGAATGATGTCAAAATAGAGAGTGCTGAGTTCGATGTCAAATTCATTTCCGTTTTTTGGGTTGAGTCTGAACGTGGGAGATGAATGACGAGGCAGCAAGAACAGCTCCTGTATACTGCGCACTCTACCCTTGTAAATCTCCCCGAGAAGGGTGAGCCCGAAATCAAGTTTGAATTCAATCGGGATATCGTTATCGTTGTATTTGACCTGCCGTTGAGGGATTGCGTCCTCCTTCACTACGACTTCATGTAAATTTCCCGCGGGTTTGTCAGTTCGGTGTAGTGGAAAATGTGGACACCATCGAATGTAGCGGTGTCCGTCTTTTAAAAGATAAATTCCAATGACGCCGTTAGTATCGCGGCAATGCAACGATGCAAAGAATAGGTCTGTTCCTATATCAGGTACAGGCTGCAGGAGAAGGTGGATATGGAGGCCATTGTTGCCAAAAGAAAATGATGATTTCTCACCCAGATCTTCTGAGTCAGATTTGTGAATGTTACCAGATGATTGAAACTCTGATGGGGAAATAGCAAACAAGCCTCTGTCCTGTAGCAGGTGTTCCTGTGATGCAACCCAGGCAAAAATACTTCGATCATCAGAGTACTTGATAATCTCCAGTTGCAATCGCATAAAGGCCTTTGCTCCTCCCTCTCCATAGATTGGTGGCATGTTCACCCCAAAAAGTCCCATAAGACAATATGCCATGTCTTCTTCTCGTGTCGTTCTCCTAAATGCAGCCCATGACATTTTCTGAGCAATGCTGTAGTCTTCTACTACAGACCACCCCTCAAAAATGTTGACTGGAATAGATGTCACTTCAGACACAACATGCCGCATGCTGAATCGAGTTCCAATCATATTCCATTCCTGATCCAAAAACACCACGTAACGGGGAGCAATTAACTCCTGAAGAGTCCAGCCCCGCTCGAACCATCGACTCTTCTTGAATTGCTCCAGTCCCGTTACAGTCCTATCATCTGAAACATCACTCAGGTATGCAATGCATACACGACCCTCTCTGTAATATTTGTACATTGAGTTGATCGCTTCAGAAAGCTCGGCGCTGCTAGACTTGTCAATGCAGCAAGTATCGATCCAAATCCATTTGAATTTATATCGTTGAGCATAGTTGCAAGCGTTCCATATCTTGCTCGAGCCTGCTTTCTGCCAACCCGCTCTGTGCTTAGCCTCCTCGAAATTTTGGCATCCCTGGATTTCCTGTAGTTTCTGGCAATCCTGGATGTCTTTCAACTCGAC
Organism: Dendrothele bispora CBS 962.96; assembly: GCA_004369135.1. Taxonomy (NCBI): domain Eukaryota; kingdom Fungi; phylum Basidiomycota; class Agaricomycetes; order Agaricales; genus Dendrothele; species Dendrothele bispora. Next base: position 40,629 of record ML179421.1, read on the forward strand.
CTCCTCCTTTTGCCAGGTGTGCGAAAGTATAGTGTAGATGGGAGTATCCTTGAGGAATTCTTTGACCTCGAAGGTTGTGGTGTTGAGGAGACGCATAATACGTAAGTGGATATGTACTTGAAAACTGAAGTAGATGAAAAATTAATCAATCATTTCGGAGTTGAAGTGGAGGAATTCCTGGGTAGGGAAAAGCGACGGGATACATACTTGATGGTTACACAAGCTGTAGGTATGGACTATAAGAAATCGGATGTTTACTCAACAGCCTGCTAAAAAATATTAAAATCAACCACGTCTATCTATAGCTGTAGAGGAAAAGGGGGTGAAAGATCAAGCACACCTGATGGTAGTAATGCAAGACGTAGATGTGGACTACTGAATATTGAGTTGAAAGTTGGATAGGAAAAGTGAAAAAAAAATGAATAAGATAATGATGTACCGTCGTAGGAGTGGGGTTTGGGATAAAGGATGGCTTACCCACCCGATAGTAAGAGCAAGAGCTGTAATAAAGGGCAACAGAAATAGAATCGTTACTCGAAAGTCTGTTCAGGAAATTAATTGCTTATTGTCGTCGTTGTAGGGAAAGTGATCGGGTAAGGCAAAGGGACAAGGTACTTACTTGATGGTAGGACCGTAAGCTTTAGGCTTATAGTCTGATGGTTATGAGTCGAAAGCTGGACATAAATTGTTGATCAGTTGGGTGATCAGAGAGCAGAGGGACTTCCAGGATACGTACCTCGTGACGGAAACACAAGCTGGAAGTATAGACTGAGGGATGTTTTCTTAAACAAGCTTAAGTGCACAATAGACAAGCAAAAATTTATTTTAACAGCCATAGGAGAAGGAGGGCAAATGGATAGACTATATACCTGATAGTAAGAAAGCAAGCTGTCGGTGTGGACTAGAGCGTTTAATTGAATGACTTGTTTCCACAGTTTTAGATAATGGGAGGGTTGAGTGGGTGGGAACAAACAAAGCTCTGAGGTTACAGTTTATATATGATGCTGGTGTGATCAATAACACAGGTTTTGGCTGTCATTTGACTTAAGTGCTGTATAGATCTAGTCACAAGGTGAGTATGGATAGAACAATCAGATGGGACAATCAGATACAGATCAAGATGGAAGCTTGAATTAGGAATTAGAAACGGATTTTTGATTATTTACTGAAAAACAATGAAGATTTACTTAGGCCCCACATGATTGGATACATTCCATGCAAGCATCTCGCCATTTTTTTTTCAGTTAGCTCTCTCCATAATATCTGTAGTTCCACTATTCGCTGACATTTGGAGCCCAAAGGTATCGTATTTTTTTCGGTAATTACAGTAGGATCAAACGTATGTTTCGCATATTGACCCACGTTTTGTTCGGACAAAGTGTGGCATTTTGGCACTTGGAATTGTAGCAGTAATTATCCTCAGTAGGAAGTCACTTCATTTCTACACATTTTTAACTGTTCAAATGCACCCAAAAAGTAACTAGTGTATCAGGAAACATTTCTTTACATTTTCGTACAGTAAAATGTATAATAATGTACCCATTTATCCTGTGAGTATGTGAATTTCATTTCGATCCCTGCTCCAGTCCCCTCCCATCGCCATTGTCAAGTCCGTATAAACCGTAATCGTAAGGGATTGAACTTAGTAAGTAGTCAAATGGCGCGAGACAACGACAGGCGCTTTAATAACTGCAAGAGCGTAAGCAGCCGATGTTAGATGACTCTCATAATCAGAACCAGCACGAGAACGAATGGTGACTTAGTTATCCAAGGGATCAATTAACCGGTCTTTGAATATAAATACCATAACTTACACCTAATCGATACCCAAAGTTAAAAAACAATCTTCATTATCGAATCTTGGCCACCTTTGAACAGACAAAAAGTTAAGCAACTTAAAAATTAGAAGAGAAAAAGACGGTAAAAAAATCGTTTGACTTCAATAAATGGAAGAACTCAAGAACTTGAAAGTGATGAAAAGCATTGCCGCGGTCGATAAAAAATAGTGCGGCAAGGTTTTGATCACAGTCACTCATGTTTAAGTGGGAAGAGTCGGTCGAAGCGAAGAGGACTCTAAGAGGGAGTGTAGTTAAAATCAAGTGAGTAGAACTAGATCTAACGACAAAGAACAGACGCACCTAAGAGAGCTTGAATTGAGAACTATAAAGAAACTCAGAGTTTACACGCAAGAAACACGTATTCAAAGCTCAAACGTGCCTTGAAAGTCCAGGTCACAACGGAAAACCCCGTACCAGATCCGGAAAGTCCGTAAAGTTTTAAGAAACCCTAGCATCGTAATGATGATGATGATCAGGAACCTTCTGAAAGCCACCCGAACCTCACGGGAAGATAAGCAAAGAAACAGTATATATAACAACCAATACCTTCATGATCAAGCCTTCTGCACAATGGAACAATGATAATCAAGAACCCCCAGAAAGCCACACTCACCTCACGGAAAGATACGCAAATAAAAAAGTACGTATGTGTATAACAACCAATACCTTCATGATCGAACCTTCTGCACAATGGAACAATGATGATCAGGGATCACCAGAAAGCCACACTTACTCCACGAGAAGATACGCAAATAAAAAAGTACATATGTGTACAACAACCGATACCTTCATGATCAAGCCTTCCATGATCATCACCACTATACTTACTTACATCAAAGATCCAAATCCGAAACCATGATCATTGATCACGGACACAAAAAGATATAAGCGCTGAACACAGCCATATTTTTACTTCATTGTTGAGGGCAGATACACGGGTTCTAGTAAAGGTGCTTTGATAACAGAGATACAACAAGAAAATACCATCAAGGGAAGTTGCAGGGAGTGTGTATGTGAGGGAGAGAGGGAGGGAAGAGTTGTTTGCTATGATACAAAAAGCAGAGTTCTAGAGGATACAAAATCGAGATAAAGCAAGAAGCAAAGAAAAAGAGAAAGTTCAGGTTATTAGATGAAGGATTTACATAGTGTTTCGTTTGTTCATTTAGTTGTCGGAGGCGGTCCAAGAAAAAAAATACTGAAAGAGACCAAAAGAAAGTCCACATGTCCCAGCGGTCAAATCGAAAAGTCCAGCCAAGAGAGAGCCATCGAAGAAAAGCGGGTTTAATTAGTCTTGTTTTCATCATAACCGAGGAGCCTCTCCCATACCCCCCTCCCTTACCCCCAGATCAAAATCACAAGAGCCAGTGAGCCAGATCGATACACAGAGCGAGAGAGAGAAAGGGAGGGGAGGAGGAGAGGGGGTGGTGATGATCTAGTCCCTCAAACTCGCCTCCTCCAATTCTCAGAAGCCGTAACAGAAGCGTTCTTTTTCGTTCCCTTCGACAATGACCCAGATGACGCTCGCCAAGAGCCCTCCTTCGTACCTTTAGAACTACCACTGCTGCTACTGCGAGGGGTAGTAGTTGTGGTAGTAGTTGTAGCGGGAGAAGAATGAGAAGGAGAGCCCAACATCACACCACCGGTAACGACACCCATCTCTCCTCCTTCGTACATATATCTCGATTTCGGAGCGAGGTTCCTAAGAGTAGGAGTTGACTGAGGTTTGTGAGACTCGGCTTTGTTACGAGGAGCGAAAGTCGTCTTGGAAGTAGTGGGACAGGGAGCACGTTGACGAGAGACAACAGGAGCAGTAGCAACAACAGTAGTAGTAACATCACCAGGATGACGGTAGAACACTCGGTCGTTGTTCTCGTTCTTATTTTTGTCGTCATTGTCGTCGCTGGCAACGTCTGAACAGGTAGTAGAGACCGAGGTCATAGATTCCGAAGAACGAGAAGAGAACTTGGAGACGGCAGAGTAGGAGGATGAAGTGGTAGACTCGCTGTCGGAATCGTAGTCCACGTCGGAAGAGGTTGAGGAGGAAGGAGACTCTACAGTTGAGTCGGGAGACGAAGAACGGGCTCTGGTAGTAGTAGTAGTAGTCGAAGTAGTAGAAGGGACAGAGGCTTGTGCGGCGGTCTTGCGAGCGTGAACGGAGCTGAGTGTAGCTCGGAGTTTCAAGACCATTGGTGAGTGCTAAGAGGGAAAAAAAACCATTAGACAAAAAGTTACATGATAGAACGCAAGGGGAACGTGAAAAGAAGACTCACCTCTGACTTCTCTTCCGGTTCTCTCCAAAGCTCAATCAGATCTAGCCCTTGTTCTCCCTCTTTGATGTCCATCTTCGGGACACCGACACGTATGCATCCTTCCATAAAGAAAACATACACATCGCTTCCCAAACCAGCGGTAAGCACCCGAGTCCAGTTGTCCCAGGGAATACCGGGGGGGAGACAACCAGCGTAGATAGGCGGAATCGGGACAAGTTTTGCGTCCTTGTTGTCGGCAAGACTGGCATCCACAGCGGGAGTAAAAGGTAGAAAAGAAGATAGATTGGCTTGGAGCACCAGTTGGAGGAGGAGGAGGAGGAGTTTATTAACCGGACTGGTCCAAGAGCTGAACGCCGGGTTCTGTTGGAGATGAGCCACGGTGATAGCGGGACGCGTAAGGATGAGAGGACGAGTGAGGAAGTTGATGAGTTGGGTCAAAGTTGTAGAGGTGGTGAACGACATGGGTAGGTACTAGTAGAGACAAGATAAGGCTACAGAGAGATTAGTTAGAGTACTATGTTTGTAAGAGGCGTTGAGAAATGTCGCTCTGCGATGAGGAATAACTGTATGGACACAAGAACAGTAAGGTCGACGTCAGTATTTCAACCAAGTGTGTACAGAGCGGAGCTAAGAACGTACCAAAAAGTCGTTTGAAAGAGGTAAGAAGTTAAAGAACGCGTCAAATGCGGAGAGTGTGAGTCTTCAGAGAAAAGCCAAAGGGCACTGAAGAAATCTGGGCGGTACAGAGCCATTTTTATAAAACGTGTTGAGTGGACCAACGCGAGGCAATGTTTGGTGTTATTTATCTCCCATCCAGTCTCGACCACGATTTCGAAGACAATGTCCATCGACGCGCAATACAAGGGTCATTATTGGTTATTGGTCAAACTCTATTAACACCAAGTGATATCAAGATGACTCGCTATTTCAATGCGCAGGAAATTGTCCAGTCTAGGTAAACTCAGGCTCGGCCATCTCTAAGCGGTGACCCAATCTCATCGAGGACTGGGGAATATAGCCATCTATGCTTCTATGATCATCTCGGCCTCTAGAGATCATCTCGTCATGTTGATCAAGTATTTCTCTTTTTGCTCACTTCTCGCTGGCGGGAACTCTCACGAATCAGAAAACTCATCACCTCAAGTGCTGTATAACCTCAACTTTGTCGGGTCATTCACCGACATCGACTGGTGCTTCTAAGAAGCATATGTTTTACCATTGATACCTTCCTTATCTATCCCGAGCTCATTCAATCCGAAATGGCCGCCAATCAGAAAGGTTGCACCTTGTAGGATCGTACTTCATATACGTTTGCTTGAGAAATTCATATTGACCATACGTTATGAATACCGACTGCTTAACGTCACATTCGTTCATGAAAAGTGGAAATCCAGGGGGAACGGGGTGCCCTGGCAAGAGATTCAACGATTAGATATTAGTACGGAATTAAGAATCCTTGTAGGAATTTCTATTTACTCCTGGAAGAACAACTTGAACTGCCTTCCTTCCTCCATCTCTGAAGATATCGCTGGAACACCCAACGGAAACATAAGCTGAAACCGGATTGTGCTATTTGGTACTAAAGAAGGATCTATAGCGTTCTAACGGTGATTTGGGAAACGAGAATAGGGTGAACGCGAGAACAGTAGAGTTGATTTGGGATCGAAACGTGAATGTGGAGTTTTGCCATTTGTGAATGCTGTCTATAAACGACAGGTCATCATGATCTTCTCCCGCTGCAAGAAAAGATGCGCCGAAAAGTTGACCGTGGCCATTGGCAGGTTGAGGTTCGGCCATGCTGGTGGCGAGGGATCGAAAGATGGAGGGGGGTGGAGAGTCTCCACCCCCTCTTTGGGTTTTTCCTGATGGAGGAGTTCGCCGTAGGTGAAATTAGGAAGAGAATTGCCATTGTAGAACATGTCGGCGATTGAGAAGGAGGTTAGAGTACCATCTGCGAGGACGAGAGCTCCAAAGTACAGAAGCAGAGCTAACAATAGAGAATTTGTAGTTGGAGGAATAAATCGGAGAAGAGGGATTGGGATCTCGTACCTGCATTTGGATCTTCTACGTCCCGGACATAATGAGAAACAGCTTGGGCTACCGCATCAAAAGACGAGTTTGAATACTATACAAACGTAATAAATATTAGTAGAGGCAAATTGGGTTGATATAAAAAAGACGTATCATGACCGTCCCATCAAACCACGTCTTCTCATTAGCAGTCCCTGTATGGATAGCTCACGGGCATGTGAAATCTGCGTTGCACCACCTGCGTTGCAGTCACGTGACCTGCGTTGCAGTTGCGCACGAAGTACTTACTTGCATCCGATCACCTCAGGTTATGTATAGTCTGGGCCCGAAAAGCCGCTTTAAGTACTGCAAGATTAGTGTGGTGGAATGTAACTTTATTTTACTAGTTAGTCCTTGTTGAATATTATAAATTTGTTGTAATCATTCAGAGATCTATTTCTTGTCATTGTGTTTCATTAAAACTTAAATAAATTGGGCCAGTTAAACCGCAAACTGTAAGAATTGTAATAAAATGTTCAGAGGAATAATTTTTTAGCAGAAATTTCGACAGTGGAAAGGTTCAAACACTTTTCTACAAGTTGTAACGCAGGTGCAACGCAGGTTTCACCCGAGCCGTGAAACCTGCGTTGCAGTTACGTAAACCTGCGTTGCACCAATTACCGTACAAAAAAGCGTGAAAACCATTATATTTACCACTTTAAATAGTATACATGGATCAATTCTTTTTCTCTGGAATGTATAAAGGGGGTTTCAATTATAGAGACATAAAGAAGGCATGAATAAACAAGTACCTATTGCGGCATTCAACTCTGTTTTAATTACCTAGCTGAAAACTTGTTCAAAATCTAATGTTGTTGTTTCTTTAAAATGTAAATTTGGCTAGTTACACCCTGAACTGTAATACATATGTTTAAAGAGGAATAATTTCTGGCAGAAATTTCGACAGTGGAAAGGTTTAAACACTCTCCTACAAGTGTAACGCAGAATTTACGTAACTGCAACGCAGCTTTCACAAGGACGTGAAACCTGCGTTGCAGTTACGTAAACTGTGCGTTGCACTAAGTACCATACGAAAAGGCCTGAAACCGTTATAGAGTATCAATCTAAACGGTACATATAGATAAAATGTACTTCTCTGGAATGTATAAAAGGGTTTTCAATTAGAAAGACATAAAGGAGTAATCAACACAGGTGCAACGCAGGGTTTACGTAACTGCAACGCAGGTTTCACCAGGTCGTGAAACCTGCGTTGCAGTTACGTAAACCCTGCGTTGCACCTGTAGGAGAGTGTTTTTCCATGATTAAAATTTTTGTCAAGAATTATTCATCTAAACACATTCATTACAGTTCTTATGGTTTGGGGTGTAATCAGCCGAATTTACTTAAATCCCAATCAAACAATAGCATTAGATTTTCGATAAGTTTTCAGTCACGGTTATGTGATTAAAACTTACAGAGTTGAGTGCGATAGGTATTCAAGTCTTACATTGAACTTAGAACAAGCACTTATAAGTAACACAAAGTTGTATTATTACTTTTACAGTACCTAAAGCACCTTTCGGATACTTAACCTGAAGTAGTAAGCAGTGATCAAACGCAACTGCAACGCAGGTCACGTGGGGTGCAACGCAGGGGTGCAACGCAGATTTGCACATACCGGATAGCTCAGACTTCGTATCGTGTGACGATACCGAACCTGTTTGCTCCACCTTTCAGGGCTCGGAACAGGTCAGAGTAGTTATTAGTTTCAGTCGCAGTGACCAAGGTGCCATCTACTAAAACAATATCGAGTTCTACGTAGTTGTCTGCTGCAAAACCATGCACGGGAGAAAGAAAGCTGAGGCCACGACCGAGCAAGAGATCTGTTCCAACATCACTGTTTGAGGGCAAACGTTTTTTTTAGAAACACGAGATTGGATTATGAATTAAAGTACTATTTTTAGAACGCACTCGATTCGTCCCCTGCTACTTACACCTTGAGATTCCAAAGCGGCTACAATCTCTCCCCATCGTATCGCAGGCTCGAAGGTAATTGTGTCTTTGGCGGCCTCATAAGAGATGTTGTCCATACGTTCAAATGATATAAGTATGCCATCCTCGACACTAGTATTCATTGAATGATAAAAACCATGTCAATTGAAAGTATCACAACAGATTTATCACAACTCATAAACTCACTCGTTCCACCCCTTCACTATGTTCCCCGCCCGAGCCGTGTAATTCACATCGAATTGAGATATAGAACGCGGCCAGCATAGCGACTTGGAAGTCGGTGCTGTTTCGAGGCAAAACAACACATGCGGGCTCGAATTGGGTGTTGGAGAGATTCTTCATGCGGCAGTGGATGCGTCTTCGTAGTCTGAGTCGTTTGGAGTTTGTACAATCGAGTTGCCTAGGATTGATTGGGCTTGGTTGCAGGCGAGAGTAGCGTTGGAAGTGGTGGAAGTTTGTCTTGATGACGCACGAGGGAGGAAACAGGCGAGCCCGTATAGCAAAAGTCGGGGTTTCCTTGGATGAATGGTCTTCATAGCGAGAGGAAGGAAGTCAACAGGAGAGGAAGCGGAAGTAGCATGGTCCGACGGATTGGATGTCTTGTCATGATTGAGCGGATATGTCCAAAGCTGTCTATCCGCCGTGCATGAGAGGCCAAGCCTACGTTGGGCTAGTTCCTTGGAGGTTCAGAAACCTAGACGGACGGATAAATTACGAGGCCGACTGAAAGGAGGAATCGTCTTTACACACGACTTTTTACCCCGGTCGGTCACCGATGTGGTCTTGTTTGTCAAGATCTTTATTACCAATCGGGCACCGGAAACTCCGGCTTCTTTCATCCGAGTCCGTCACTAGTCTTTCTCAGTCCACTAACAGTTGATGCGTCGATGAGCCATTATAGGCCTCGTACTTGCCACGCTTGCGGTGGCCCATTTCTCTTCATATAAGCATAAGTATGAATGTGCTAAACAGCGGAATGGTTCCAACTTCCTACCGAAAATAGATAGAGGGATTTACCAGATGACTCGTTGAAAGTGGGTCAGGAGGATGCGGACGACACCGCGACCATCCGATTGCGGTCTCTCCGAGAGGCCAGCAACAAACCATTCCCACGGCTCCGAAACTGGCTGACAAATGCTAGTTTTTTTCCACGCCATCTGCAGTCAAAGAACTCTTTCATTTAGTTCTAGATACTCAAAAGCAACCTGCGTTTCCGAAAAATCTGACTCAAACATGGTGGTATCCGTGTCAGGCTCAACACACGTCCAAGCTTGCAAAGTACTGACCTTAGCTCAACTCCGTCACAGCATTCTGCTATGGATTCAAATGCATCATGTTACGATCCAGGATTGAAGGGCATGGGCAGATGAGCCAGTCCGCGATAGCTGTGATGGAACTCTTTTCTTACCTCCGGTGACGTGGCTCTGTGGCTACTACTTCTGGTTTGAGACGAAAACACCAAGAACAGTGCCAGTGTCTATAAACTCTGACTCACTCCAAATTTTGAGGTCCTAAAGGATAGTCTTTCATTGATATTCGCTGACAGACACAGACACGTCATTGCAATAACTCCTTCGCTTCATCTGGAATCTATCCTTACGCATCACAGATTCTTTTATTACAACACATCGTTCGACGGGTCTCATTCCCAAAATGTTCCTTATCAATAATGCCTGTAGGAGCATGTTTGAACACATTGAGCTCTTTCAAGCGAGAAGCCGGAGCTTATCGCTTAGCGTTTAGCGTTTTGTACTTCACAAAAGTTTGTGAATCTGGTGATACTTCCTTGCGGTCCAGATATTAGAGACAATTCCTAGACGTGTTCAGCACTGGCACTTTTAGATCTTAGAATGAAGTGACGAAGTTCAGATTCCTGTCCTTCGGGAGTTTATACAGGTGAGTCTCTATGATATGCTTCACTGCAAAATCTTTAGCACAGGATACCTTCAAACGCTGTCGGTAGTGAATAACTATGACCAGATGACCATGATCTAGGCTGTTTATACCAATATTCCTTTAGCCTGTTATCATAAATTATCGGTATTCTTCAATCAAAGTTTAGAGAAAACAAGGTTCGAAGTTGTGGTATTTTTGTATCCTTTCTCATTATGATGGCTCATTAGTCAGAATCATCTTCTGACAACCTAGCGTGCGCACTCCTTTTCTCCAAAGGGTTGATTGACTTGATTCTCCTAACAAAGTGATCTCTGAGCTGTAATTCAAACCATTGTCTTCACTGAGCTGTATCCTCCACTGTTCGTGAACACAAAAAGCAGGTAATCTGGGTCAAATCTAAGAGCCAAGGCAATCAATGGTAAATGGTAGGTGGGTCTGCCATTGTACTGTCCTGGTTACAGAACACTGTTCAGAACAGTACAACTTTTGACAAATTCCAAGCAACTTATCACCATCCCACCTTCGACCATCCGCATTGAGTGCAACAAGTGGCACCCCTCTCTGTTTGTCCTTTTGCAATCCAAGGGGCCAAAATGGCTCGGTCCCTGGTTCGTCATCCATACACAATGTCCTCACATCTTCCATCTTCTGGTGTGATTGCACACATCTCTGCTTCTTCTTCTGAGGCCACTGCGACTGTCAACGATGAAGAGTAGGAAAAATTGTAATGTTCGCTATCATTGCTGTTCTCTACTGTTTTTACTGAGCTCATCACAGGTTTCATGTCAACAATGACATTCAATTCGAGAATTCAGCCCTGATCAGATTATCAAATGACGATAATTCTGACTCCTTCTATCTTGAGACGACTTATGTCTTTCTCATTCTCATTGCTACATCGATGCAAACACTTCCTTGCCATGTCCCGGCAATTTATACCCTCTTCTTACTTCCGTTCTGCTCATTTTCCCTTTACTGATGCTCACTGCTTCCACAGATTTCACCCCTTTACTCTTATTTGTCCTTCCATCAGTTTTCCAAGTAGCTGGATTTGCTGGTCTCTCCTTCCACTGTTAAACTTTCTTACTCGAAGGTTAATTCATCCAAAAGTAATGTATAATCTATTCAAGAGACAGTCCTGCGTTATGTAGATATCCTACCTCTGCTAAAAAAAGACCTCTGCACCCTCCATTCAGTCTACTACAACCACGTGACTTCCCTCATTCGATCTCCATCTTATCTTCGATTGGACTTCTCCAAGGTCCCCAGGTACATACAACATGATACAAAGGAGCGTCTAACACTGTCTTCTCCTCCACAGTGACAATAATGGACACGCCATTAGCGCGTGTGGCCGTTGATCGGCTTTGCTGTCGGCGGTCATATCTTGAGCCCGAATGTTGATAAGATTGCCATACATCGGAAATCGGAACCCCAGAATATAATACACAGATATCGATGCAGGGTATGCGACGCTCCGAGACAGTACGCAGGCCCAATGTTATAAAAACGCTTTCGCCAGATATTCCGTATTGAAACACATAATGTATGTCGCATTCTTTGCCGGGGTCTGAGATTGACACATAACCATTTTTTTCCGGAAAATGATCATGTTTCCAACGAAGACTCGGATTCAGTGGGTAAAATGAGTCAGGCGAGTGGGACCAGAAACCAGTGTCAAGGATGAAGTTGAGAGCGGCTGAGCGTGGTGCCTGTGACGTGTATCGGAATTTGTTTATGTGATGGTAATACTCGAAGTTGAGACTGGATGAGGGAATATAATTGATTTCGATGTTGCTTTGGTTTATAGAGTTTCCCGGTTTATATACGAAGCAAGAAGCTAGGCCATTTCCGTTGTCGATAGGCAACAGGCAACTGTCTCGAAGAGAAGGATCATCAGTGGTGTGCCTGGAAGGAATGATGTTATGATTGTCATTCCAGAGTCTGATGTCAAATTCATTTCTGTTTTTGGTCTTGAGTCTGAAGGTCCGAAGGAAACAAGGAGTCAACAAGAACGACTCCTGTGTACTGCGCAGAGTACCGTCATTCCTAACCTCGCCGAGAAGGGTGAGTTCAGGATCAAGTGTGAATTCAATTGGGACGTCGCCTTCGGGCTCTCGTCGAGGGATTGCGCTCTCCTTCACCACGACTTCCTGTAAACTTCCCACGGGTTTGTCAGTGCAGTGTAGTGGAAAATGTGGACACCATCGAACATAGCGGTGCCCGTCTTTGTGAAGGTAGATTCCAATGACGCTGTTATCGTCTCGGCAATGCAGCGATGCAAAAAATACATCTTTTCCTACATCGGGTAGAGGATGCAGGTGAAGATGGATACGGAGGCCGTTGTTGCTGAATGAGAACGATGATTTCTCACCAAGATCTTCCGAGTCAGACTTGCGAATTTTACCAGAAGATGCAAATTCTGAAGGTGAACTAGCAAACAATCCTCTCTCCCGCTGACAGTCATCCGATGCGACCCAGGCAAAGATACTTTGATCATCTGAGTACTTGATAATCTCCAGTTGCAATCGCATAAAGGCCTTTGCTCCTCCCTCTCCATAGATTGGTGGCATGTTCACCCCACAAAGCCCCATAAGACAATATGCCATATCTTCTTCTCGTGTCGTTCTCCTGGATGAAGTCCATGACATTCTCTGAGCAATGCTGTAGTCTTCTAGCTCTCCTCCACTGCACTTCCGCCCCTCAAAAAGTTGAACTGGAATAGAAGTCACTTCAGACACGAAATGCCGCATGCCATATCGAGTTCCAATCGAGTTCCATTCCTGATCCAAAAAGACCATGTGACGGGGAGCAATCAGCTCCTGAAGGGTCCATCCCCGTTCGAACCATCGACTCTTCTTGAATTGCTGCAAGCCCATGAGACTCCTCCCCTTCGAAACATCGCTCAAGTATGCAATGCATACACGGCTGTCTTGGTAGTATTTATACATCGAGTTGAGCGCTTCGGATAGCTCAGCGCTACTCGACTTGTCGATGCAGCAAGTATCGATCCAAATCCATTCGAACTTGTATTGTTGAGCATACTTGCAAGCATTCCATATCTTGTTCCAGCCTGCTTTCCACCAACCCGCTCTGTGCTTAGCCTCCTCGAAATTGTGACATCCCTGGATATCCTGACGTTTCTGGCAATCCTGGATGTCTTTCAACTCGATTTCCTCCTTTTCCCAGGTATGCGAAAGGATAGCATAGATAGGGATATGCGTGAGGAATTCTTTGACCTCGAGGGTTTTCGTGTTTAGAAGACGCATAGTACGTGAATGTGATGTTGAAAGCTGAAGAAAACAACAAAAATCAATCAATTATCTTGTGATTGAAGTGGAGGGGTGTCCGAGTAGGGAAAACAAGATACATACTTGATGGTTCCAAGACAAGCTGTAGGTATGGGCTATAGGAAATCAGATGTTGACTAAAAAGCCTGTCAAAAAGGATTAACATTAATCACGTAAATCAATGGTTGTAAGTGGGAAGGGAGGGTGAAAGATCAAGCTCACACCTGATAGTAGTAACGCAAGACGTAGATGTAGACTATGGAATATTTAGTCGAAAACTGCATAGAAAACAACAAGACAATGTATCGTTGAAGGGATGGGGGTTGAGGGAAAGGATGGTCTACCTGCCCGATAGTAAGAGCAAAAGCTGTAATGGAGGGCAACGGAAATAGAATTTTTGTTCGAAAGTCTGTTCAGGAAATTAATCGCTTATTTTCGTCATTGTAGGGAGGAGGAGGAGGAGGAGGAGGAGTCGTCTATTAAACCGGGTAAGGTCCAAGAACTGGGAAAGCGATGGGGAAAGGCAAAGAGACTAGATACTTACCTGATGGTATCGGAATGTAAGCTGTAGGCTTATACTCTGATGTTTATGAGTTGAAAGCTAGACAGGAATCAATTAGGTGGTCATAGAGCAGAGAGACTGCCAGGATACATACCTTGTGATGGAAAGACAAGCTGGAAGTGTAGACTAGAACTGTTCTAATTGAAATTGGTTAATTTCACAGCTGTAGGAGAGGGGAGTGGGGGTAGAGCAAATAGATACACTACATACCTGATAGTAAGAATATAAACTGTCGGTGTGGGCTAGACCGTTTACTTGAAGGTCCGACAGACAAAAATAACTTGTTCCCACAGTTGTAAGTGATGGGAGGGTTGGGGGAGGGGACCAAACAAGCTACGTATCTGAGGTTACAACTTATTCCCGATACCCCATAGGGGTTGAGGGTTTTGTGGTTCGATCACACCAGAACGACTCTTTCAATTTTTGGCGTGGTTTTTGGGTTTTGGAAATTAAAATGTACAAAGTCACGTTTTTCGTAATCAAGACCTCGTAATGCTCCCAGCCTCCGGGCCATTTCGTTAAAAAGCGTCTACCTGACCTTTCCCGTTCTCTTAGTCATACCCCCACTTGCCTTGCCAGATGTCCTTCCGTATACGCAACCACCCCGTTGAACCTCAAGTGAACGCATGTTACCCTTACTGCGCTATCTCCCAGTCTCTTGTCTCTTTCCTCGACCCCACCTTCTATGGCCTCGTTTTCTTGGCACCACTCACACTGTCACTGCGGTCGTATGCGTTCACAGTGCCCACGTCGTTCGTGATCACCGACAACATCCCATTCGGCAAGGACGTTGTAATTGGAAAAGACTTTATTGGTGCTTGCGCACGCGCTGGCGTGAGCGTCCCGCAGCAGGGCATTACAGCAAATCCATCGACCACTGAACCAGCCCCTTACGGTGTCAATCTCGACGGCCCCGTTGACCCACTTTGTTCGTCGTTTCAGATTCTCTAATGTTCCATGTTGACGTCAATCTAGGTAGTCCTCAAGAACCCACTTTTGTTGACGATCCTACGTGCTTTGTGCAAGGATCCTCTTCCACTCCGTCTTTGGCTGGGCGGAGTGAGTCGACCATGGCCCGGTCCAGCTCGGCTGAGAACTCTGACATTAACACCTTTACATCTTTATCACCCTCATTGGTCCCGACTGCAGTCAAAAATGATATATTAAGAGATGCATTGTTAGGTTCATCTACTAAAGGAGTTCGTTGCTCCATTTTCACAGACAACATCCCAGCGTTACATCGATGTGCCGCCAATCATGGTGTTGACACACGCTCGCTCACATCTGCCCATCAGTGTACACTTGCGCTCATTTTTCACTTCATGACAGGTCAATGCTTTCATTCACAATCTGATGCCTGTCGGCATGTTGCCAGAGATGCACCCTCCGCACAGTCTTTAGCCAATGAAGCACTTGAAGTTGTATGTTCGGCTTACAGCAATATCTTGAAGCTTGACCGCCTCAGAATGGTAGGCACTGCCATGGGTATCACCACCCATGGGAAACGTCGACGTGATGTTGTAAGTGCGATTCGAACATGTTTTCGAAGTAACAGCGTTTTTTCTCAGCCAAATCATTTCAATCTTTCATCTGCCGATAATGTCACCCCTCTCAAGCCGTCGATTCCGTCTACCGACCAGCCGTCGACTCAATCCCCGGTCCGCCTACCATCAGATAAGGTTGTGTCCAATGATCTTTCTTCTCCGTCCAGCCTCCTTCAAGGTATTCGTTCTTTGTCTCGACCTGTTCTTCTCCATATTGCGGACACCCATAAGATATTTGTCGATCGTTATACCTCAACGATAGAAACCCTTCGGTCAGAAATTATTTCCCATGTATGTCGTTGTCAGTGCTACTTTCATGTATGCAGTTTACAGCAATCAGTATCATCTGTTGAAAGTACTGAAGTCTCTGCTTGTGATGGAATTGTTTCCTCGGTTACGTCTTCACACGGTCAAACCTTAAACGATAGAGCGGATTTCGAGAGAGCTCTTCTGCGTCAGTTAGCTGGTGTATTGAGATCTGGTTCACTTCGACAGGTTCTTGACACTCTGGAAGTGCCTTATGACACGGAGGCGAGTTTAAGACAGCTTCGTAAAGCATTGAGGATGCATATTACTCGTTTAATTAAAGGGAAACAGTCGCTGTCCGGCCTTCATGATGCACACATGGAACAGTTAAAACGGATTCAGGCCGAGTGGCCGAAGCTTGTACCGAAATCACTTAAAGAAAAGATCCTTTCTCTTTTTAAGAAAGTCACTTCGAGTGAAGAGCTGGCTAGCACGACATGTGCCTCGTGTGCATCGGATTGTCTGAAGAAGACCTGTAAGTCATTGTCGATTACCGATCTCGATTTGTCACTTTTAGAAAGACCAGATGTTCGCTGCCGTGATGGTGTACCTATTGACCCGTCGTGGCTCGATAGTGCATGTCCAGCGCCACCTTTGCCCACGCCTTTAACTCAACATCCCAACGTGCTTGTGGATCCAAGGGGTGTCTTGAACGACTCCTCACTTTCTCCGGATCCTTTGCTAACATTATGCCCAGAATGTTACCGTTTCTTGACGCGCGGGAAGGTTCCTCCGCTCTCTCTTGCCAACCACATGTTCCTTGGCGACGTACCACCCGAATTGCATGATCTAACAGTTGTGGAGGAGGCCATGATCGCACGCTGTCGTGCTAAATGCTGGATTATCCAGATGAAGGAAGAAGAACGCGCTTCGGACCCAATAACTCAACGTGGTGTTAAAGGTCATATCATTATCTATCCTCAACAGCCTTCAGCTGTTGCCAAGTTGCTGCCACCGTCTATTGAAGAAATATCCTCACCTATCTGTGTCTTATTCATTGGGTCCCAGCCGCCTTCATCAGAGTGGCTTCGTACCAAAGCCAAACCGTTGACTGTCCGACCGGCTGTCGTCAGACGCGCTTTACAATGGTTAAAACTGCACAACAGACTCTATAAGGATATTGAGATTAATAACCAGGTTCTCGATAATTTACCGGACAACTATGTACTTCCTGTCCACATTGAGCATATACCTAGTAACGAATCACTGGATACGCTTACTTCTCGTTACGATTCAATATCCGTCCCCGGTCAATCCAGTGATCCTGATCGTGCGGGTGCCTCTGCCAATACTGATGTACCGTTTGAAAGCGTGGTCGTAACGGACGTTGATGGTAATGCGTCCGCTAATGAACTTCGAGCAGCGGCTATGAGTCATGTTAAAAAAGGCGGGGGTTATGTTCAGGTTGCGCACGATGCTGTCCCTGCTAACGAATTCTACAATCCCGATTTGTTTCCAATGATCTATCCCACCCTCTTTCCCTACGGAGTGGGTGGTTTCGAAAATTCAAAGCGCTCGAGCTCGATATCATTTAAAAGACATGTCAAACACATGTTCATGCTTTCTGATCGTCGTTTCCAAGAACATTATTCTTTTTTGTTTACTGCATTCAATATATTCCAACGTCGAGAAATATTGCTAAGGACAAGTATGAAGGTTAAACGTTCCAGCTTTGAGTCCTTTGCTGCAAATCTGGCCGAGATTTCACCCGAAACGGTTCATCGTGTAACAGAAAGAGTATCACGCGGTGATACGAACACTGCGGACACTGATGCAGAGAGACAAGTACTGCGTTTGTTGAAAGAAGTGAACGTGATCACTACGCATGTCCCTGGTTCAGCCTCCTCACGGAAAGCAATGAGGAATGAAATTCGTGCTTTACAAATTGACCAGGGGCTTCCGAGTTTCTTTATTACTATCAATCCCGCTGACGTGTATAATCCGGTTGTCAAGTTTTTAGCGGGTGCGGACTTAGATATCGATAACCTCTTGCCTGAACAAGTGCCCAATTATTGGGACCAATCTATTTTAATCGCTAAAAACCCGGCTGTTGGTGCGAAATTTTTCAACCTTTATGTGAAGGCCTTTATCTCTGCCATCCTTGGTTATGATCCGAACTCGAAAAACACGGAAGGCGGTGTACTCGGTATCGTGAAAGCATACTATGGATGTGTCGAGGCCCAGGGTCGTGGCTCTCTCCATTGTCATTTACTTGTATGGGTTGAAGGCGGTCTCAACCCGAATGAGCTGAAAGACCGCGTTCTCAACGACGAAGAGTTCAAAGCACGTTTAATGACATTCCTCGAGGACACAATCTCAACTTGCGTTCCGGATGATATGCCGGATGCGCCATCTGTTCCTTCATCTCAATTTCATCCGTGCAGTGTTCGAGGGGTCCCAGCAGATCTAACAGATGAACAGCGTGAACCAGCAATACAAAAAGACTTCCACAACCTCGTGAAATCGTGTCAAGTCCACACGCACACAAAGACTTGTTATAAGTACTGTCGTGAAGGTGAGCCAAAATTTTGCCGTTTCGACCTCGATGAGTCCAATACCCGCCCCGAATCCGTTGTTGACCCCGAGACAGGTGAAATTGCACTGAAATATACGAACGGCTTAGTTAATTCGTACAACGATACCATTCTCCAAGCAGTACGGTGCAATATGGACATTAAGTTTATTGGATCGGGTGCATCAGCGAAAGCCATACTCTATTATATCACAGACTATATAACAAAAACACAACTGAAGGCTCACGTTGCTTACGCCGCACTGGAAACCGCAATTAAAAAATTAGAAAATGCTCAAATTCCAAATGACGACGTTGCCTCCCGGGCCAAAAAGGTTCTGCAAAAATGTGCCTTTTCCATGATCAGTCAACAGGAGCTGTCGGCCCAACAAGTATGCTCCTATTTGATGGATCTTGAAGATCATTTCACCAGCCATTCTTTCCGCACTCTTTATTGGTCACAGGTGGAGAAATATATCGACGGAATCGATCCATCACCAGAATGTTACACAACCTCTACCGTTAGCAATATTGTTGATGGTGTTGAGCCAGACGTTGACACTACTGACATCGAGGTTGATGATGTCGACCCTGAAGTCCCTCATTCACTAGACATTGAGAACGATGATGATATTGAAGTACGTCTTGTTGATGATGATGAAGTTCGAGTGACCGTCGACTCTTCGGGGGTACTGGTTGCTGATACTGATATTTTGAATGACTATCTCTTTCGACACGGTGATTTGACCAGTATTTGCTTGTGGGATTCTGTTTCACGATTAGAGAAAGTGCGCCGTTCGCAAGTGCGTCCCGTGGTCAGTCAAGCTACAAACGTAGATCAGTTCATTGACGACGGCAACACCAATAGCGACACTGAAGGAATGCCAGATGTTACCATGGATATGCCTGTGTCCCCCAACCAAGATGCACTAACCTGTTTATCCAGAAAGAGACCAAGATTTGAATTCTTGCCAACTCATCCACAGCATACAACGCACTTACTTAAAGTTCGTTCTCCTCAACAGAGACTCGTCGTTGTTCCCGTCGGTGCATCCATTCCAAGGAGAGATAGACCCGAAGTATATGAAAAATATTGTCGATGCATGTTGCTCTTATTCAAACCTTGGAGAATCCCTGCTGACTTGCGACAACCTGGCCAATCTTGGTCCCAGGCCTTTGAGATATTCAGAGCAGTTTGCCCATCTGAAGTATCCGACTTAATGACCAACATGCAGCTCCACCACGAATGCAGAGACAGCCGGGATGACCACTTTGATAATCGAAGAAACCGAGCACGAGTGTTGTTGCCGGGTCTTGGTACGCATGAACGCATTGTTAATGACGATTCTGATGGCGTCGATAATGGGTTCGATGATATTATCAAACATCTCGACTCTATCTCTGCTTCAAGAAGTCTGCATGAAGAGCGCTCTGACCAGGAGGTGCTCCGGTGTCTCGATGCTGCGTCGGGCGCCGGTATGTTTAACGGAGTCTTTGATCTGAACGAGTGTAATCCGACATCGAGTCGAGGTGAAATTGATTTGTCCGAAGTCTTAGTGACCGACTCATCACCGTTGCTAGAATCGGAATGGAAAGCTGCATACGATGATCGACGCAGGCAGTGGCGCGTGAATACTACCACCTCGCCTAGTATTCAGCAGCCAGTCGCCGAACAACATTCCACCTCTGACATGCTAACAGGTTTGAGAACTTCACAAACGTCAATGAGTGGAAAACACGGAGTATCGCACACAAGTATCGGTCGTCATACATTACCTTCCGAGGTTAATTCGCCGTTTGTTCTTGATGAATTCATCCACTCCATTGTTCCTTCTTTAAATGTCGAGCAAGAAAGAGCATTTCGGATTGTAGCTCAACGTGCGCTTAACCCAGCCCAAGAACAGCTCCGCATGTACTTAGGCGGTGCAGGAGGTACGGGGAAATCACACGTTATACATGCTCTTAAAAACTTTTTCGATATCCGCGACCAGTCCCGCCGATTTCGTCTGGCTTCCTACACTGGTGTCGCTGCAAGCAACATTTCGGGGGTGACCCTTCACGCCGCGCTATGTATTGGACAAATGGGTCAGGAAGATTTTTTGAATGCGAAGTCAAACCGCGACCTTGTCGCTATGTGGGAAGGAGTTGATTTTCTTTTTGTCGATGAAGTGTCCATGATTGGGTGCGGCTTCTTATTGAAGATCAGCAAAGCACTGTGCAAAGCGAAACAGAACGCATTACCTTTTGGTGGAATTAACATCATCTTTGCAGGAGACTTTGCCCAGCTACCTCCTGTCAGTGACCCCCGGCTCTTCAGCCAAATTAAGACCAAGGTAGACACAGAGTGGGGCCAGAACAGTGCTTTCGGAAAATTGCTGTGGTTCGCTGTTGACACTGTGGTGGTTTTGAATGAAGTTATGTGGCAGTCGGGTATCTCCAACTTGCCCTTCGTGAGCTTGCTGAACCGTTTGAGAATTGGTTCCTGTAATGATCAAGATTACTCTTTGCTATGCAACCGTACGATGTCCAATGTGGATATTGACTGGACCAACCCCTGCTGGCAAACGGCCCCTGTCATTGTAGCTGAAAACAAAGTCAAGGACGCACTCAACGCACAGGCTGCAGAAGCGTTTGCTAGGCGTACAGGCAGAACATTACAGTGGTACCATGCTTTGGATACACGAAATGGTAAACCCGTTCCTGAACTCTTGCAATCAAGGCTAGAACACATGGACTCTGGTAAAACTCGTCAGCGGCTAGGTAAACTTCCATTGGTTATTGGTATGCCCGTCATGATCACCCAAAACTTTGACGTGGCAGGTGGTGTTGTCAACGGCTCTATAGGTGCACTAAAAAGCATTAGATATCGACTGGACCGCGCAGGGAGAAGACATGCTATATCATGTGTTGTTACTTTGCCCCCTTCTCCTCTGCATCATCAGGCACTACCACATCTTGAAAACCACGACGTTGTCGCTCTTCAAGACACTGTCGAACTCAAGATACAACACGCACATTCCAAAAAAAAATGTTCATTCAAGCGTGCCCAACTGCCCATCGTTCCTGCCTTTGCGATCACGGCCCATAAATCCCAAGGTCAGACTCTTACACACGCTATTGTAGATCTGCAGTCATGCAGGGGCGCGGAGATGCCATACGTTATGGTCTCCCGGGTGAAATCACTGGATGGTCTGCTAATTTTGCGAAACTTCGAAAAGGGGAAAATTCAATGTCGACAGTCTGAAGACGCGCGGATGGAAGCAAAGAGGTTGGAATTACTACGTTTGCGGACAATAACACTTCACGGGACCGCTTCCGAGGCAGACCATGCCAGCTCTTTGCTGCTCGGGACCACCCAAGAGCCAGTCGATTGTAGCCTGTTATTTGACGGTGGTGCGGCATTGTCACCAGCTCAGTCTATGAAACGCTTGAATAGTCTCCAAGAAGGGGTACTTGCTGCTACTGCAAACCCCGCTTCACGTGAAGTGACATCACGTGGTAACGTGACGTCGCGGAAGCGAACGAACGCTCCTGCCAGCACCACCATGGTCAGTTTTCGTTATGCTTTCTCCCGTTGTTCTAACATCTGTTGCAGCCTGCAAAGAAGATGAGGAAATTGGCTCTTGATTAGACAACCGTTGTCGGTCTTCACAACGTAGTTCCAAATGGTAAAGCATTTTTTGTGCTCATCTGACCTTTGCCATTCACACATGTTCTTCCTGGCCGTTCAACGCTTGTGATCTGGATAGGTGCTGAGTGTTCCGCAATGTCATTAACAAATTTCTCTTTTGCGTCCGTTTTCCTTGTTTTTTTCCGCCCCCGGATGTTACAGTAGTGATCGTTGGAAATCGGGTGGATTTGTCGCTAGATCTGACCAGATAACGAGTTCGCGTCAATGGTTATAAGGTGTGTCTTGATGTCTTTTGAGACCCATCTGCATAACATCATTATGGCTGCCTCTCCTTCCTCCAACCTTTCAGCCGCTCAGCGTCGTACTCGTCTTAGTGGTGTTTTTGATACCATGGTTCGGGCCAAGCTCGGGTTCGGTCCCCGTGGACTAGCTGCCATGGACTACGGTGTCCACTTCAAGAAAGTCCCGCATTGGGGTGGTCACGAACGCTTCGTCAACTCGAAAGGGCAGGAGTTCGAAGCGGAATTTTTTGGCGAACTTAGCGACAACACAACGTGCCATGCGATTGGGAACTACGTCTCTCAAGCTGGGAAGGTCAGACGATTTCTCATTCTTCTTTATTGGCATTCACTCTTCCTAGTTCGAGCCAATCAAGGACGAACAGAAAGTGAAATGGTGTTGGCAGCTTCAGGCTCCAACAGGTGCACCCAAGCGCATCAATGCAACGTGGCACAACCAAGTAGCCACACTCTTCAATATCATTGAGGACCCGAACGCGGTATGAGTCTTTCCTTGAATGTCAAACCCGCTTGTGACCCTTCCTTCTCTTCAGACACGCCAAAAGATGTGGGTTATGCGCAGCGATCCGGAACAAGACCCCGATATCATAGTTATCACTACCGACCAGTTATATGTGTACGTTCCCCAGTTTTCCCGTTGTTCTACGACGTCCATTGATTTCGCTTTCAGTAAGAATGCCGGTACTGCCAGCGCGACGCCGTCGCCATCGAAGATGACGAAAGTCACTGCAGACGATGATGACCTTGACAATGACGACAGCGAACGAACGATGTCCGATACTGCTGAAAATGGTCAGTCGTTGCTGATGCTCTCAGGTGCTGATTTTTCATTTGCCCGCAGAAAACTCTTCTGAGGTTGTTCCCCCGATTGTGCGCAAAGTCGGCGATCTATTTAAGCCCTCCGTCCTCCCAGGCTATGGCGGCGGATGGTTCGATCACTCCCCGTCGGTGAAGCTCCAACAACTCGACATCAGGGACCCCCAAGGCGACTTAATCCCTCCTTACGATGTGTGGATGTGGGTCAAACCTGGTACTCTTGTCTTTGTGAAAGCGACGTTATATGTGTTTAATATGGGTACAAGGAAGGTATGGTCGAACTTTCTTAGCCTAGCTCGACGCTGACCGACATTGCAAAGATTTACCAGCTCAACGCTAAATCGATCCAAGTTTTGGACCCCTCCGACAAATCGCCCAGTCGTCCTGAGGTAAGGGAGGCTCCAACGCAAGCGTCCACGGCTCCTGGGCCTGACACTTCCGATCTCCTCCCGTGCAATGACGATACCACCCATGAGGAGGGCTCTTCGGGGCCAATGAACTTCAAGTCCTTACTCGGTGGTCCTCAGGAGCGCATGACGAGGTCGGCTGCAGATGCTGATTTGGATGAACCGATGCCAGCGGCGGAAACTTCCAAGGCTGCAGGAAAGAAGAAGGCGCGTCGTTAAAGCGGCGCCGTTGAACTTAACACAACAGAACATTTTTTGCGTGTTATTTTTTGTTTCATCTCATTCCTGTCTTTGATTTTTGAAGCGATCAGGTGTCCTTGGCTCTACCTTTGTAATCTTGTTGTAACTTAAACTATGCCTACGTGCGACTGTATATGTTACGAGCCATCAGGTGTCCTTGTCTCTACTTTTGTGATCTTGTTGTAACTTAAACTATGCCTACGTGCGACTGTATATGTACTTACAATTGATTGTTTCTACACCAAATCATGTGACTTGTTCGACGTGGTCAGTTGACGAATTTCTTTGCAATGCAAGAACGGCAAAATGAGCTTCCACCACATCCGCTTTTGAAGAGGTGAGTGGAAAATATTTCCAATGTTGCAACACTATGTCTTCACTCTCCGTACATTGTACTGTGCGAGTTCTATGGACTTTCGACAACGGTCCTTCGGTGCGTCAGGCTTAATGATACGATACCTACTGCACTGATGTTATCCCAAAGCCGACGACGAATAGTTCCTGGCTTATTCTGGAGTGTACACCCAGTCCGGGTCACTCTGAAGAGTTCATGGCGTGCTTGGCTGCATTAGAGAACGCGGTGCGTATGATTCAACGATGTCAATTGTCAGGTTTACTCAAAATGTATCAGGCGCACTCGCCTTCAGTCAAGACGTCCTGGTCTATCGACGACACGGAAAGTGACAGCCCTTACATCCTGGTGGTGTTCTGCCCGACGTTAACGCCCGTAGTCGCATGTGAGAATGTACGGATCCCTCCTAAACCGGAACATCTGCCAGTGGAACAAACTGTCGCTTTCTATGACCATTGGAACACCGAGAGGAAAGCTCTCACACCCCAATGTCTCGCCGTTTTGCGCTTTCACCGGATGGTGGAGTGCGCATCGAACGGTGTTTTGGTGGGTTCATTATCACGTACTCCTATTCTGCTCTGATGATTACACAGCATAATTTCTTGATAGCGGAATCTGTAACTGTTCTCGAATCGACCATTCCCTGGTTCGCGGTCTGTCAGTCCCCGCAACGTCGCGATCTTTTTGTCGATCCAACCTGAAATGGTATGGCTTAGTGGTACATCGGTATAGCCGAACCGATCGACAGTCCGGCCTTCGTATTTTCAGTATCTCCTTAACACGCCTGCGATTGTAACGCTAGAAGATAGTGCCAAATCAAATAACTTCTTTCCTCTTGTCCTTTCGATAACTTGTGCAGTATTCACATTGTCTTCACATAATGTCTCTAACCTCGGTGCCCTTTGATATTCTGTGCCATACGGCGACATTTCTAGATGATGTCGTTGACGTCGCAAATTTGGCGGTCGTAACTGATTGTGCTCACCTGTCTCGTTCTCGTGTCCTACCTGTTATTAGAGCGGTCCTGTCTATGTTTGTTCCATCTCCACTGGAACTCCTCCAGAAGATGGAGACATGGGGATGTGTGGTGACTGGTTCCTCCGCAATATGGGTTGGTTTGTTGCAATCGCAAGAGTTTGCAATTCAACGCTATCCGTGGCGGCCTCGAACGCTCGACTTATTGATGGAGGATAGCCACGCTCATGCGGCTTGCTTGTTCTTTGGCAACCTCGGGTTCGTATTGGCAGAACTGGTTTATCTAGATATACTAACTACGCTCTAGTTATACCCGGAAGTGGGTTTACGTGGTCGACAGTCCTTGGAAGCAATCAAGCTCATTCGTGACCGAGCTACACCGTGGTGAAGGTCCTTCCCGTGATCGAGTTTGTATCATCCACTTGCTTCCCATTCCAAGTGCTGTCTACATGCATCTCGTTTCGTCACCTACGACGCTTGACATGACAGCATTTTCCTCAAGATCATGGTTTTGTCTCTACCCTCGGCTTTTTCAACAACGTCTAGTTTGGTTTCGCCATTTTGAGTACTGGACGCGGTACACCGACAACATTCATTGGCAGCGATTCAAACAACACGGTTTCCAGCCAATAAAAACAAATAGGACCTGGCCCGGTGCATGCAGGCCCTGCCCTACTTCGTGGCGGACATTATCAGACAACCAAAGCACTTGGTGTCACTTCCGTACCCCCGATTTTAGCGCAGAATGTGTTGGCCTGGTTCCTTCTGCACAATGTAGTCTGGCATGGCAATTCTCCGAGACGTGCCTGAACAAAGCGTGTGCTCGGTTCACAAAGTTGCCACCCCGAATTTTACAGAACGAACTGGGTTTGAGGAGAATGGGTGAACCCTATTCACGTGTGGGACGGGATGGCCACAGCTATGTTCGGGTTATGTTCTTACTTCGCGTTTGCATGTTAACATGTTTTCAGGATGCATATATCAACGGTGTTCTTTTTGATACCGATACCCTGATTTCGTCTGTCGTCTCCATCCCCATACATTGTAAGGATGAATCCGGGGTTTCCTTGGACGACCTCGCTCTCGACGTATTCCTGGATGGGGTTCCACGTGGGATCTACAGTCCTGCTCGATACAGGTTCTGTGTTGACACGGACGTCGCTCAAGACTGCCAAATCACTTTCATAGCTGTGAACAATGACTGTGGCAACAGAAGTCGTGTTCTGGCGGTCAAACACACGACTCAACCACCGGGGAAGATGTTAAATTGCACCGAGACTGATAAGGAGCTGTACCGGTATGTTGTTTCTAATGTTCTAGAATCTGGCTAAGAATTTCGTAGTAATCTGGCAGTGTATTTTACTTCAATCTAATGATCATATTTGATTCTCGGTGCTTTGAAATAATATTGTTCGGAAAAGATTGGGGCTCTAGACGGTAGGATGTATGATCTTCGCTGTATGAATATAGCTAGTTCTTCCGTTGCGGCTAGTCCTGCGATCGATGATTACGGTGCCCGGGATTCTGTGGTTCTTAACAGGTGGGCGCCTTATTCGATCTTTTCCGACAGATGAGTTGTCGAACGCTTGGAAGTATAAATCCGCTGCCATGTCGTATGTGGTTGGTCTACGCTGATGTCTGTTCTGTTTCAAGCCGAACTTTTTTCCTTAATCGTACGGTATGCCGATATTGACGATTTGCTGGCATGGCGATCCACATGCAAGGCGATGCGTGACGCTTGCACAGACATCCTTTCAAACGACTTCTCTGACATTCTGTATTTCTGGTGCCCGGATCGTTTCGCAGCGTCCCTCTTGAGGGACAAGATGACTGAAGAAGATACGATCGCTGTAGGCGCAATAGCGCTGTCCCTTCTTCGTTTACATTCCCTTGGTCCTCTCTCGAACCTACACTTGGTATTTCCTGCCACACGGATGATAGCGTGGTTAAGGTTCGCAGATCGTCTCGGGTGGAGATGGTGTGGAAGTACAGATTGTGAGGGCATTGAAGTAGTTCGTTTGGTAACAACGAAGGTTGGTTCCTCTGCACATTTGTGTTCATGCGCTAACGTCTGAATCAGAATACGTTCGTGACTCTGACAAGTCTCGCAACGACTTCCCCCGTTCACTTTGCTTCGGAAGCCGCTGAGTCTGCCCTAGTCGCTTTTGTTTCCGGTTGTGGAGTACACTGCGGATACCCCGGCTTCACGTTCAACAAGGTGACGTTCCCGCTGCGGGAAGTAGAGCTCGGATTTCGAATTGGGTGGAACGCTTTGAAAGGATTCCGATATGACGAGGATTTTCTGCAATCGCGGATGCATTGTATCGGAGGGGAGCGATCATGGTCAGACAAATACGCGTTCTCGTGGTGCTGGGCGGAGAAGGATGGTCATATGTGGAAAGATGAAACTTGGACCCTATCTCTCACCTGTCGGTGTGCTCTGTGCAGGGACCTAGTACCGTTAAATAGTCTTGCCTAAATTGTATTGTGGTTAATGTCTCTCCTCATCATCTGCGGAAATCCTGATTTACTCCTTCATGTACTCGACAATTTACCTTTCGAGGATTGGATCAACCTTTCTAACACCAGCACTGATGTACGCGTCGGTGTTCGAAACAGCTTCTTCGAAAGGTTGCGCAGTCGACTTCTAGACTTTATCCATCCGAATCGGATTGCTCGCTTTTTTTCCCTTTTGCGAAACACAAAGTCTGTCATTGCTGGCTCGCTGCCGCTTGCGATGCTGAAGGTTTTGGAGTGGGGTCCAGGTCATGAGCTGGTTCTATATTGTCCAGCAAGTTCGAAAGGGAAGTGGGGCCGTCGACTCGGTTGGAATTTGGTTTCTGATGTCGATGGAAGGGAAGACAGTGATGTTCACTCCATGGAGGACTTTTCCTCATATACGGCATGTTTCTTCCCTTAAACGACATCTTAACGCTAACACTTAAGTGGTTTGACAGAATAGCATGATTAGAGTTGTCTATGTGGACGGGCCACATGTCTTGAACGTGCTGGCAAAAGCGCCTGAGACGGCTCTTTCTTCGTTTTTATGCTCATGGGCTCTGGTTTCCGCCTATCCACTGATGACTTTGAATCGTCAAACTTTCAGTGTAATATGGACACGAGATGGTGAGATGATCGGTGGGGAATGCTTGGATGAATTCGTGTCTGTCGCTTTAATGGATGATATGCCCGAGGCTTACTGCGGCCCGAGGTCGTGGAAAGACAGGTTGACGTTGTTGTTCCAGTGGGCTGATTTGGTCTCTGACCTTGGGAACATGGGTGGGAACTCCGTCTGGTCTTTAGGAGAATGACATCTACTTAGGTTACGAACTGACATCTACTTACGGAAGTGTTCATTACATCGGTGGATTCATCTGCTTCGAATACTGTGGTGTACTTAGAAATTGAGTCTTTCTAAAACTATCGGTTCGCGATTACAATGAGTCTAGTGACACACATGGTGAAGGTCGTAGGTATCGGGCGTTGCCGCAAGTCGGCCTTACTGGTTATATAAGATGCAGGTGTGAATGACACAGGTTTTTGCTGTCATTTGACTTAAGTGCTGTGTAGATCTAGTCATGAACGGATAGATCGATATACATAGATCAAAATAAAAAATTGTATTAGCCCATTTGTTTTTGATTACGGGTTGATGTCCTCCCTTCAATGTCTCACTCGATTATCAACAGGCTCTTGTGGCTCATGTGAGATATGCTTGTTCGGAGACGACTACCACTGTCCCAACACCGAATGGTATGGTCGATCCAGTTTCAACACCGGTTTTCAGTACAATCACAAAACGAAAAGAACAGTGACCGTTCAAAAATTCCAGACGAAATCAGTTCTGAAGACTGCTGCTCCTCTGATGTGTATGTGTTTAACTATTCCAGTCTCCCTTCCCTTCCTCTTCTGCATTCATTTTTTATGTGACGGGGTGGATTCTGATAACTCTTGCTTACGTTTTCGCAGGTCGTCTGGGTTCCCGTCGTCAACAACTGTAAATGTTTCAGCATCATCAGCGTCGGCGGCTTAGTCCATCTCGCTATAACAATTCTTTTGTAAAATGGTCGTTGTCAAAGACGTCAAAATTATGCCGATTTAAAGCTCTCGAGGCCGATCGGTAAGATGCTTATATCGACTGCTGTGCAGATTCCGTTTGAGGAGTTTATCCGGTGATGAATGTCAGGTCGGCGGTGATCTCCCGTTGACAGTCGCACTGAGAGATTTGGTAGCGCCTTATACGCAGACGATGTAGGCGGGTATGTCTATTACGGGAAGTTCCTTGTTGCCTCGTAACGAACAGTGCGTTTTTCTTTTCTCCTTTTTTCGAAATAACTTTCTTATTCTAACCTTGAATTTAAGCAAACGATGTCAGAGTTTACAGTGTCATGTCGGAAGGTTTCCGATGACTCTTGAAGGTTTATAACGCAGCTCGATAAGCTGAAGAGCGGTAAAATGCGGTATCGTGGGATCCTCTGTTGAGAGAATTAGAGATCAAAGCTGGAGTCACTGAGTCAGAAACTACTAACTGCTAAACATGTATCTCATGAAGTGTGTGGTTCAATCCTTCCAGCTTAGACAAGAAATAGTTATATAACATGATTTGACATGATCAGGTTGTAAGATTGGTTGTAGTTAGCTGCCAAGCAGAGCAAGCTCTTTGAGAATGATTTTTAGGGCATCTGAACCGTTGACTTCTGTAGACTCCTCCGTAATAATGTCAAGAAAGGAACATTTATACAAACATAGACAGATACGTAGTGAATGGTATACAAATTGAGAATATTAAAATTGTACTAGATGCCCCACCTCAGCTACTTCATGCAAAAGCAGAAAAAAGTCGAGTTGTATAATCATTGCCCATAATGCGCAATTCTGACCTACGTGGTTCATACTTCTACAACATCTGGGGCTTGTATAGGAACTCATTGGGCGTCTCTTCCTCGTCTTACGATGGGATTGAGCCAGTAATGTTTTTCTGAGGTTCAACATGCACTTTCGCAGCTGCTATAATCTTAGACCACGTTTGGGCGGAGATACGGTCCTGCCCATTAGGGGTCTTCGCAATCATTTGATGCATGCTTGGACTAAAATCTTTGGCCTTCTGGTCCGATGAGAAATCACCTGAGGGTATGCGGTTTTGAGAAAGCAAGAATGCTCGATCGATCTGTAATTCAGTAAAGCAGGCCATCAGCCATGATGATAAGAACACTTGACATAATATGCTTTGACTTACAGCCAAGATGGATAGAACCAGGGCCGCTTTTGGTAAGGCCTCAGAACGGCTATCTTCAGGAATATTTTTAATGACTTTGAAGTGTGTAGCAAAAGTCTCAGAAACGATTTGGGACTGGAAAAGGTCCTACAAATTACATTTGTTTGAAAGGAGAACAACACAAATTTTGAACCCAGTGAATGAGCGCACATAGGTTACAAAGAAAGAAGTGACCACACCTCAGAGTGTTCCGGATTATTCTCCGAATAAAAATATGGATGCATCAAATCGGTACTGTTGAGCTGCCCTTCCATGAAGGTTTTTCGTTCTTCCTCATTCTTGCCATCCAAAATCTGTTCGACTATGGCGATAGCTGCTTCGCCAATCGAGTTACGCCAGTTTTTGAGGCTTTCAGTAGCCTATGAGAGCTTACGTGTTATGATCATCCATTCAAGAAGCAGATTCGACGTACCATTTCGCTGATAGCTCCACCAAATTGCGGATACTGGCCTTTCATCTCAATTGGCATAACTTTGACCCACAATTTCTGCAACTCTTCTGAGTCGGGATCATTCCAAGCTGTGCCACAGCCCGCGAACTCGATGAGCGCTAGTTTAAAATATTCGAAAAAAGCAAACTTTGTTGCTTTGGGTAAGCAGTAGTGGAAGGGACCAGCGTCAAGTGTGAAATTGAGAGCAGCTGAGCTTGGTGCATGTGACGTGTATCGGAATTCCTCTATGTGATCATAATACTCGAATTCGGGACTGGATGAGGGGATGCAATCGATTTGGATGTTGCTTTGGTTTGAAGGGTCTCCCGTTTTATGTACGAAACAAGAAGCCAGACCGTTGTCGATACGCGACAGGTAACTGTCTCCAAGAGAATGACCGTGACTGTGTGCGAAAGGAATGATGTCATCAGAGTCATACCGGCCTAGCTTGACATCAAATTGATTTCCGTTTTTGGTCTTGAGTCTGAACGTGCTACTTAAACCACGAGGCGACCGGAACGACTGTATACTGTACAGAGTGCCGTGCAGAGTGCCCTTATAAACCTGACCGAGAAGGGTGAGTTCGGAATCAAGTTCGAATTCAAACGGGATATCGTTGTCTATGGGCCTCGATCGAGGGATTGTCATGCTCTCCTTCACCACGACTTCCTGTAAAGTTCCCGTGGGTTTGTCCGTGCGCTGTAGTGGAAAATGCGGACACCATCGAACAAAGCGATGTCCGTCTTTTCGGAGGTCTATTCCAATCACGCCATTGGCGTCTCGGCAATGTAGCGATGCGAAGAATACGTCTTTTTCTGTATCAGATACAGGCTGCAAGTGAAGATGGAGACGGAGACCATTGTTGCCGAACGAAAATGATGACTTCTCACCAAGACCTTTCGAGTCAGACCTCTTGATTGTACCAGAAAATGCAAACTCTGAGGGAGAACTAGCAAACAATCCTCTGTCCCGCTGATAGTCCTCCGATGCGACCCAGGCAAAGATACTTCGATCATCCGAGAATTTGATGATCTCCAGTTGTAATCGCATAAACGCCTTTGCTCCTCCCTCCCCATAAATTGGGGGCATGTTAACCCCAAAAAGTCCCATAAGACAATATGCCATGTCTTCTTCTCGTTTTGTTTTCCTGGATGCAGCCCATGACATTCTCTGAGCAATGCTGTACTGTTCTACCACGGATGAACCGTTGAAAACCTGGAGTGGAATAGAGGTCACTTCAGACACAATATGCCGCATGCTATATCGAGTTCCAATCATACTCCAATCCTGATCCAAAAATACCACGTGACGGGGAGCAATCAGCTCCTGAAGGGTCCAGCCCCGCTCGAACCATCGACTCTTCTTAAATTGCTCCAAGCCCGCCATACTCTTCCCGTTCAAAACATCGCTCAAGTATGCAATGCATACACGACCCTCTTCATAGTATTTGTACATCGAGTTGAGCGCTTCAGAAAGCTCAGCGCTACTAGACTTGTCGATGCAGCAAGTATCGATCCAAATCCACTCGAATTTGTATCGTTGAACATACTTGCAAGTGTTCCATATCTTGCTCCAGCCCGCTTTCCTCCAACCCGCTCTGCACTTGGCCTCCTCAAAATTCTGACATCCCTGGATATCCTGAAGTTTCTGGCAATCCCGGATGTCTTTCAACTCGACCTCCTCCTTTTCCCAAGTGTGCGAAAGGATGGCGTAGATGGGGATATCTGTGAGGAATTCTTTGACCTCGAGGGTCTTGGTGTTAAGAAGACGCATTGTTCGTGAGTACGATGTTTACCCGAAAGCTGAAGAAAATAAAAAACCAGTTGATTATCTTGTAATTGATCATGGGGGGATCCCCAGGTAGGGAAAAGAGACGAGATACATACTTGATGGTTACACAAGCTATATGTATGGACTATAGGAAATCGGATGTTGACTCAGAATGCCTTTCAAAAAAGGTTAAAATTAATCACGTCTGTTGATGGTCGTAGAGTGGGAAAGAGGGTAAAGAATTGAGTTACATACCTAATAGTAGTGATGCAAGCTGTATAGCTGGACTATTGAATATTTCTGCGAAAGTTGGATTGGAAAAATGACAAAATTAATAAGATATTGTACTACCGCTATAAAAGGATGGTTTACAAACCCAATAGTAACAGTAAGAGTTGTAATGGAGGGTAACAAAAATAAAATTTTACTGGAAAGTCTGTTTAGGAAATAATTGAAATTCATCAAGTCATAGGGGCCACAATGGGGTAAGGTAAACGGGCCAGGTAATTACCTGCTGGTAGGCTGTAAGCTTATAGTTTGAGTTGAAAGCTGGACAGAAAATGTTGATCAATTTAGTGGGTGGTCAGAGAGCGGAGGGACTGCCAGGATACATACTTCGTGACGGAAACACAAGTTGGGAGTGTAGACTGAGGGAATTTTTCTTAAAAAAGTGAGCACTAGACACCCAAAACTTGACATTGGTCATTTTCACAGCCGTAGGAAAGGCGAGTGGGGGAAGGGCAAATGCATAAACTACACACCTGATAGTAAGAAAGCAACCTGTTGGTGTGGGCTAGAGCATATATCCGAAGACTCAAATCACTTGTTTCCACAGTCGTAGGTGATGGGAGGGTTGGGGGAGGGGAAGAAACACCTGGGGTTACGAATATATGATGCTGGTGTGATCAACGCCACAGGTTTTCCTTGTCATTTGACTTAAGTGCTGTGTAGATCTAGTTACGAGGTGAGTGTAGATAGATCGATACAGACCAAAATAGAAAATCGTATTAGACCATATCTGTGACACAGATTTTTGGTTTTCTATTTCGTGAAAAACGAAGATTTGCCTAGGCCCCACCTGAGTGAATTGATCCCATGGCATCCCACCATTATTTTCCTCATTAGCTTTCTCCATAATACAGTAGAACAGTTCTCGAAACTTATCATTCTAGAATTTCTTTTGAATCAGTACATGCACTGAAGTGATGACACTAGTGGTCCCAAATATATATCGCTGTATCAAATCATGCGTCGGCTTGGAAATGACTCAAGGCTATCTCCTGAGGTATGATATGATAAATGAAACAATACTACTTATTTAAGATATTCGAAATGTTCCCTTTAACGTTGCTTTGAGGTATATGTATCAAGTTGCAAGCACTTGTATTGAACTGCCACTTTTTCTCTGAAATGTTATTGATGTCAATATTTATTCAAGATAACAGATTAAATTATTCTTGGAACGATAACTTG
Organism: Dendrothele bispora CBS 962.96; assembly: GCA_004369135.1. NCBI lineage: Eukaryota > Fungi > Basidiomycota > Agaricomycetes > Agaricales > Dendrothele > Dendrothele bispora. The sequence continues at coordinate 74,538 of ML179421.1, forward strand.
TCCCGAAGATATCTGCATCAGAATCCTCGCTTCTTACATTTCTCAGGTTTCATTCCTTTCTCATAATCAGAACCAGCGCGAGAACGAATGGTGACCTAGTCATCTAAGGGATCAATTAACCGGTCTTTGAATCTAAATACCATAACTTACACCTAATCAATATCCGAAGTTCAAAAACAATCTTCACTACCGAATCTCGAGCACCTTAGAACAGACAAAAAAGTTAATCAACTCAAACATTAGAAGAGAAAAAGTATGTAAAAAAATCGTTTGAATTCCAATAAATGGAAGAACTCGAAACCTTGAAAGTGATGAAAAGCATTTCCGGTCGATAAAAAAAACTGCGGCAAGACTTTGATCATCGAGGACTCTGAGAGGGACTGTAGTTAAATTCAAGTGAGTAGATCTAGATCTAACTACTTATCAGGAAAAAAAAATAGACGCGCCTAAGAACTGGAATTGAGAACTATAAAGAAACTCAAAGAAACACAGTCCACGCATCGCAATGATGATCATCAAGAATCTTCTGAAAGCCACCCGAACCCCACGGGAAGATACGTAAATAAAAAGTACCATCATGATCAAGCCTTCCATGATCATCACCGCGGATGATTCTATCCAGCAACCCGGATGACGCAATCAACCCCAGCATCAACCGGGTTGCTTATTTAGCAACCCCAAGCTTTCTAGCCGTCAGGCCGGCCTCGTGGTCGGCGACGCCAAGTGTCCACCAGATGGCATGGTGTCGCCCTTTCTCTTGCTCCTCCATAATTCATCTCCTTCACTTTTTTTTTATCCATAAGACTTAAGGTTGACTTGAGATGTAAATTCATCACATGCGGTTTCATCGTTTCGAGAAAGAATCAAGTTATTTCGAAAGATAGGGATATTTGTCACACGATCGGTGGCAAATTCCACACTTCCATCGAGCTCTGCTACCTCCTCCTCCCTGAAGTCTCCCTTCATCAGCACCAGTAATGTTTATAGTAGATCTTTTGGGCTATTTACACACTCCTCAGTCACTGGCATGTGACTATATGTATAAGGAAATATACCTTTGATCTGTGAGCACCGAGAAATGCCTGGCTGTTCAGTAGTCCAAATTTTATCCACAAGATCATCTTTGCTTCATGAAAAACAATGCATGCATTAGACTGCATCTACAACAAGAAAAATGACGGCCCCGCTAATAAAAATGAAAATAGGGCTATATCAAAACAGAAATGGGGCTAAAGAACAATGAAAAGTGGGACTACAGATAAAAGTAAAAATGTACATTCGCTTAAGTCATTGGTCTTATCTAGGCATGTGTGCCCTGACTTAAACATGGATACCCAGAGCTCATCGCATTCTATACTGTGAATGAAACCCCTTTGTTGGCTTGACGGTGCCCTGCGATATCTGGTTTGGGACCCCACCAGACTAATCGGCGCACGTATTTGTTGTTCAAGGAGTGTAAGTGGAACCAGACGTTTCTAAGCTACAAACGGGATGTTTCTTATTTAAAAACATTTTGTTTTTAAGCCCAGAACAAAAGCCGTTGCAGATGCAGTCTATTCACGGCACTTATTAGTTTGACAAGATACAGGAAGTTCAACCATGGCAATAATACTAGTACTGGTTTCTTTATCATAAATCATCCTCCTCTTTTACATTAAAAACTCTCAACTTGAATCTCGACTGTATCTGCAACGCGGATTTTTGGTTGTTGTTTCTCGATGAAAAATGATATAAATTTACTTAGGCCCTACCTGAGTCGGGAGTCGGACTCGGGACTGGGTGGTGCGCACCTGTCACCCAATTTCTCAAGCCTCTAAACACCCTAATCTCTCTGAGTCAAATGCCGTGGTAATTTTTTATCAGCCCACTTCCATTTATCTGTACTCACTAGTACTGATACCTTTCTCTATCCCTTTCCACTGCACATGATCTTGTTCTAAAACTTTTGTTCTACTTGTTGAGTGTATAGTTTATATTTTCGGGTTGCTTACAGGAGACTACTCTTCGATAATGTGTCTTTACATAGCTCAATGGGAATCAAGAGTCTTCAGGGATATCAAAAGGAGCATGTATTTAAGCATACTACTCATACATTTGAGACTTTGAGTAGACAAAAAGTGTTCTATGATTTTATTCTATCATGGAAAATTTCACTGAACTCCTTCTGAGTAGAAACTGTAATTAAAATTTGAAAGTTACATTACTGCATCCATTGCAAAGTTAATTGTAGTAATGAAGTTAGACATTGTTTTGATAAAATTCAGTACTAAGATTATGTCAACACTCTAGATAATTAATTTAGCCCCACTGAAAGCTTCAACATTCGTCGAGAGTTGAACCTGAGCATTAATAAATTCATCTCTGACTCCCGAAAATTGTATAGATTTTGGATAATAGTATTTTTCCTTGTCGATGCTGGCATCTTTGTTCTAAAACCATAGACTGTACTGAATTCACAATGAACATAATCTATCAATCTGATGTCAAGATATGCACAGTCCGCAAAATCTTCCAAGTTGGTTATAAAACAAGTATCTATCGATAATGTCAAGTGTGTGTATCAAATTCATTTCCAATGCACAGTTTCTCAGTTTCATACAAACTTGAAGAACTCGGAAAAAAGTGCTATCTATAAGGTTTGCATTGTCAGATTTACATACTAGTATGGACAAGTACTATAACTCTGTGAATGAGAACGATGCTGCACCTGCGGAACTAAGGATAAGATAGCGGGAACGAGGACATCACGGAGCGGAAGAGTGACACCATTTGGTGATGAACACTCGGCGTCGCCGACCACGAGGCCGGCCTGACGGCCAGAAAGCTCAATGGGGGAAATAAGCAACCCGGTTGATGTTGGGGTTGATTGCGTCATCCGGGTTGCTGGATAGAATAATCCCGGCTATACTTAAAAATCCACATGGAAATGAAAAAGCGCTGAACACAGCCATATTTTTAATTTAAATTCATTCTCTAGAGGTTGTAAACACGAGTTCTAGTAAAAAGACTTCAATAACAGAAATGCAACAAGAAAAATCACCATCAAGGGAGTTTGGAGAGAGAGTGTGTGTGAGGGAGAGAGGGAGGGGAATTGTTTTGCTATGATACAAAAAACAGTGTTCTAGAAGATACAAAAGCGATAGAATAAGAAGCAAGAAAGGAAAAGAATTATTAGATGCAAGGATTTTACATGGTTCTTCGTTTGTTTGTTCGAGTTGCAGGTGAAAGAATGACCCAAAAAAAGAAAGAAACAAAAAGTCCAGGGAGCCAGAGCGAGAGAGGAGAGGAGGGTGGTGATCGAGTTACTCAAACTCGCCTCCTCCAATTCTCAGAAACCACAGCAGAAGCGTTCTTTTTCGTTCCCTTCGACAACCCAGACGATGCTCGCCAAGAACCCTCCTTCGTACCCTTGGAACTACCACTGCTACTGCTGTGAAGAGTCGTGGTGGTAGTCGTAGCAGAAGGAGAAGAGCCTAACATCACACCACCGGTAACGACGCCTGTCTCTCCTCCTTTGTACATATATCTCGATTTCGGAGCGAGAGTTCTAAGAGTAGTCGGAGTTGACTGAGGCTTATGAGACTCGGCTTTGAAATTATTACGAGGAGCGAAAGTCGTCTTGGAGGCGGTGGGGCGGGGAGCACCTTGACAAGAGATAGCAACAGGAGCAGTAGCAACAACAGTAGATGTTATGGTAGTAACAGCACCAGGACAACGGTAAAACACTCGGTCGTTGTTTTTGTTCTCGTTTTTGTCATCCGAGTCGTCGTTAGTAACATCCGAACAGGTAGTAGAGACGGACGTCATAGATTCCGAAGAATGGGAGGAGAACTTGGAGACAGCAGAGTAAGAGGAAGAAGTGGTAGACTCGTTGTCGGAATCGTAGTCCACGTCGGAAGAGGTTGAGGAGGAAGGAGAGTCTAGAGTTGAGTCGGGTGACGGGCTCTGGTAGTAGAAGTAGTAGTAGAAAGGGCAGAGGTTTGTGCAGCGGCCTTGCGAGCATGAACGGAGTTTAGTGTAGCTCGAAGTTTCAAGGCCATTGGTGAGGGCTAAAAGGGAAAAAAAAACTATTGGACAAAAAGGTCTGACGTTACAACGGCAAAGGGAACGTAAGAAGGGGAAAAGAACCCACCTCCGACTTCTTGTCTTCCTGTTCTCTCCACAGCTCAATCATATTTAGCCCTTGTTCTCCCTCTTTTATATCCTTCTTCGGGACACTGACACATATGCATCCTTCCATAACGAAAACATACACATCGTTTCCCAAACCAGTGGTAAGCACCTGAATCCAGTCGTCCCAAGAAATACCGGAAGAGAGACAGCTAGCGTAGATAGGCGGAATCGGGAGAGTACGGGGAGAGAGATGAAGAGTGAACGGAGACAGAACAAGCTTCTGGCACTTGTTGTCAGCGAGGCTGGTATCCGCAACGGGATTGAAAGGTAAAAAAGAAGACAGATTGTTGGAGCACTAGTTGGAGATGGGCCCCGGTGATAGCGGGTGCGTAAGGATGAGAGGACGAGTGAGGAAGTTGACGAGTTGAGTCAAGTTGCGGAGGTAATGAACGACATGGTGTAAAGTCGGGATAAGGCTACAGAGAGGGATTACTTGGAGTACTATGGTCGTAAAAGGCGTTGAGAAATGTCGCTCTGCGATGAAGAATAACTGTGCGGACAAAAGAACAGTAAGGTCGACGTCAGTATAATTCCAAGTGTGTAGAGAGCGGAACTAAGAACGTACCAAAAAGTCGTTTGAAATAGGTAAGAACGCGTCAAAGACGGAGAGTGCGAGTCTTCAGAGAAAAGCCAAAGGGCACTGAAGAAATCTGGGCGGTACAGAGCCATTTTTATAAAATGTGTTGAGTGGACCGACGCGAGGCAATGTTTGGTGTTATTTATCTCCCATCCAGTCTCGACCACGATTTCGAAGACAATGTCCATCGACGCGCAATACAAGGGTCATTATTGGTTATTGGTCAAACTCTATTAACACCAAGTGATATCAAGATGACTCGCTCTTTCAATGCGCAGGAAATTGTCCAGTCTAGGTAAACTCAGGCTCGGCCATCTCTAAGCGGTGACCCAATCTCATCGAGTAACCCGAGGACTGGGGAATATGGCCATTTATGCTTCTATGATCATCTCGGCCTCTAGAGATCATCTCTTCATGTTGATCAAGTATTTCTCTTTTTGCTCACTTCTCGCTGGCGGGAACTCTCACGAATCAGAAAACTCATCACCTCAAGTGCTGTATAACCTCAACTTTGTCGGGTCATTCACTGACATCGACTGGTGCTTCTAAGAAGCATATGTTTTACCATTGATACCCTCCTCATCTATTCCGAGCTCATTCAATCCGAAATGGCCGCCAATCAGAAAGGTTGCACCTTGTAGGATCATACTTCAGATACGTTTGCTTGAGGGATTCATATTGACCATACGTTTCGAATACCAACTGCTTCACGTCACATTCGTTCATGAAAAGTGGAAGTCCGGGGGAACGGGGTGCCCTGGCGAGGGATTCAACAATTGTTGAATTAGTACGGAATTAAGAATCCTTTTAAACTGAGTGGGAATTTTTATTTACTCCTGGAAGAACAACTGCCTTCCTTCCTCCATCTCTGAAGATATCGCTGGAACACCCAACGGTACCAAAGGAGGATCTATAGCGTTCCCACCCCGTTCCCTACCAACAGTGATTTGGGAAACAGGGATGGGAGTGAACGCGAGAACGGTAGAGTTGATTTGGGATTGAAACATGTATGTGAAGTTTTGCCATTTGTGAACGATATCTATGAACAACAGGTTGTCATGATCTTCTCCCGCTGCGAGAACGGATGTGCTGAAAAATCGGCCGTGACCGTTGGAAGGTTTAGGTTCGGACATGCTGGCGACGAGCTCGGGCCAGCTTGGAAGACCGAGGGAGACCGAGGGATTGAGAGAAATGAAGGGGATGGAGAGGAGTTCGGCGTAGGTGAAATTGGGAAGAGAATTGCCGTCGTAGAACACGTTGGCGATTGAGAAGGAGGTTAGAGTACCGTCTAGGAGGACGAGAGCTCCAAAGTATAGAAGTAGAACTAACAATAGAGAATCTGTGGTTGGAGGAATAAAGCGGAGAAGAAGATTGTGATCTCTCGTACCTACATTTGGATCCTTCTACTTCCGGGACATAATGAGAAACAGCTTGGGCTATCGCATCTCAAGACATGTTTGGATACTATACAAACGCAATGAATATTAGAGCAAAATGGGCTCGAAATAAAAAGACATACCATGACCCTCCCACCAAATCACGTCTTCTCATTCGCAGTCCCTGTATGAATAGCTCGAACTTCGTATCATATGACGATGCCGAACCTGTTTGCTCCACCTTTTAGCGTTTGAAACAAGTCAGAGTAGTTATGAGTTGCAGTCGCATTGACCAAGGTGCCGTCTACTAAAACGATATCGGGTACTACGTAGTTGTCTGCTGCATAACCGTGCGCGGGAGAAAGAAAACTGAGGCCAACGCCGAGTAAGAGTCCTGTTCCTGCGTCACTGTTTGAGGGCAAATGACCTTTTAGAAACAAGGGATTGAATCATGAATGATGAATAGTGACGGTCAAAACGCACTCGATTCGTCCCCCAACTGGCGCTACACTTTGGGATACCAAAGCGTCTACAATCTCTCCCCATCGTATCACAGGCTTGAAGGTAATGCTGTCCATATGTTCAAACGATATAAGTACGCCAGTATTGACACTAGTATTTATCGAATGATAAAAAACCATGTCAACAACAGATTTGAACAGCTAGAACCTAAAGCTCACTTGTTCCACCCCTTTATTGCGCTATGTCTCCCCGTCTGAACCGCGTAATTCACATCAAATTGAAATATAGAACGCATAGCGACTTGGACGTCGGTACTGTTCCGAGGCAAAACAACATATGCGGGCTTAAATTGGGTGTTGAAGAGATTCCATGCGGCAGTGGATGCGCCTCCGTAGTCCGAGTCACTTGGAGTTTGTACGGTTGAGTCGCCTAGAATCGATTGGGCTTGGTTGCAGGCGAGATTAGCATTGGAAGTGGTGGAAGTTTGTCTTGATGACGCACGAGGGAGGAAACAGGCGAGCCCGTATAGCAAAAGTCGGGGTTTCCTTGGATGAATGGTCTTCATAGCGAGAGGAAGGAAGTCAACAGGAGAGGAAGCGGAAGTAGCATGGTCCGACGGATTGGATGTCTTGTCATGATTGAGCGGATATGTCCAAAGCTGTCTATCCGACGTGCATGAGAGGCCAAGAGCTACGTTGGGCTAGTTCCTTGGAGGTTCAGAAACCTAGACGGACGGATAAATATAAGCATAAGTATGAATGTGCTAAACAACGGAATGGTTCCAACTTCCTACCGAAGATAGATAGAGGGATTTACCAGATGAGTCGTTGAAAAGTGGGTCTCATAAGGATGCGGACAACAAACATCATCCGATGATGCGGTTACGTAGTCCCGACCTGGTCCCCGACTCTCTCCGAGAGGAGGCTAGCAACAAACCATTCCCACGGCCCCGAACATTGGCTGACAAATGCTCTTTTTTTCACGCCATTTGCAGTCTCCTTTTCTTCGATGGGTTAGCTGAGTTGATTTTCTTAACAAAGTGATCTCTGAGTTGTACTTCGAATAATTTTCTTTACACAGCTATATCCTCCACTGTTCGTGAACACTCAAAGCAGGTCAAATTTAAGACGCAGGGCAATCAATAGCAAATGGTAGGTGGGTCTGACCACTAAGGGATGTGAAAGTGGTGACAATCACCCGGTAAATCACCCGTCAAAACGAGTGATGAAAGGGTTCCAAACGGGTGGAGACAGGGTTACAAAAAACCCAGTATCCGAGTTGCGACCGAGTTTCCTGTGACCTAGTGATCGTGTCGCTCAAAACCAGGTCAAAACTTGGTTTACCGGTGATTTTTAAACCAAATTTTATCACCCGGTAGACCGTAACTGGGTTATCGAGACTCGTTTTTAGAGTCATTTGGAATAGATTTTTTGTTGCTTATCACTTGTTTGTATAGTTATAAAACAACACGAAAAACAGGTCATATTCAACTATCTAGCGATACATCATGTAATTTATTTCCTATGCATCCAAAACCCACCTCAAAAGACTCTTTATCTCCTCCAGTGCCCCAACCCCGGCTTCACCAAGACCGAGAAAAATCGTCAACCACAGGGTCTGTCGTAAAGTTGGCTCTTGGTCAAAATTCGTTCGAAAATAGAGTAGAAGGAGGCAGGGAAGTGGGTCAAGATTTTCTGTAGGGTCAACGCAAGAGGCGAGGTAAAGGTTGGGATGAAAATACAAAAGCGAGTTTCTTTGGCATCAGGGACAATAACGATAGGTCAACGAAAAATGTGATACATACATAGGAAGCACCAAGGGCTAGGCATCAGAAGATTCCACAGTCTCGACCCTAATCAAATAAAGTGCGGAGAGCCATCAACGAAACAAGACCAGGCAAGCGAAGCACTTGAGATTTACTTACATGGTAAATGAGAAAGCCCTTGTGTAGACGATTAGTGGTTAGATAATGTCATACCGAAACGACGATATAACCAGGTAGGGTACATACCAAGTCTTTGACGCTCGTGAAGGGGGAGGGTGAACACAGCCATGGTCGTTGCACTGGAAAGAAAGATATTATCGGATTCGGATATCGATAAGTCACAAAGTTTTCAATCTCCGCTAAGGTCACGTGCCAAATAATTTGTCGCACAGAAACTGCAAAGTTCAAACAGGGTGAAAATGACTAGGTAGAACTCAGTGGAATTTTTGACATGGTGATTATCACCGGTCTCAAATCGTCACCATGTTAAGTAGTAGGAATCACTAAGTACTAGGTAAAATTGAATCACCAGTACGAAACCCAATAAACCGGTGATTGGTGACAATCACCATAATTGGATGGTGACTGTCACCCGGGATTGGTTCCATAGTACATTGTCCGTCCCAGTTACAGGACTACAACTTACCAAGTCCAAGCAACCCACCACTGTACCGCCTTTGACCACCGGCATTTAGTGTAACGAGCAGTGGAACCTGTCCCTGTTTGTCCTTTTGCTATCCAAAATGGCCTCGAGGTTCATCATCCACACACAATGTCCTCGCATCTTCTGGTATGACTGCACAGATCTCTACTTCTTTTGATTAGGCCGCTGCAACTTTCAGCGATGAAGAGTTGGACGAACTAATATTCACTTTCATTGTTGTTCTCTCTACTGTTCTTACTGAGCTCATCCCAGGTTCTATGTCAACAATGACATTCAATTTGAGGATTCAGCCCTGCTCGAATTCACCGACAAGAATGGTGACTCCTAATTTGAGACGACGCGTGTCTTCCTCGTTCTCATTTTTACATTGATGTGAACACTTTCTTTGCTATGTCTCGAAATTATACCCTCTCTTCGCTCCCATTCCGCTCATGTTCTCCTTGCTTGGTGCCCACTGCTTCATAAATTTATCCCCTTCACCCTTTCTATGTATTTCGGTGTATCTGATTGCTAAATTTGCCTGTCTCTCCTTCCACCCTTACAGTTTTCTACTCTCGAAGGTTAGATCATCCGAAAGCAATGCATAATTTATACAAGAGACATGTACATATCCTACCTCCGCTAAAAGGAAGACCACCTTGCCCGACACCCTGTTTACAACAAATACAACCGTGCGATTCAACCTTGCCCTCCTCCAATCTCCATCTCACCTTCGATTGGATTTCTCCAAGACTTAGCACATACAACACGATACAAAGGAGTATCTAAGAGTGTCTTCTCCTCCTCCACAGTGGCTGTAATGAACCAACCATTAGCGCATCCAGTCGATCTACTTTCCTGTCGGTAGGCATATCTTTTGCCTGTAGATTTATAAGATTCCCATACATCGGAAATCAGAAGCTCATCATCCGGTACCCAGATATCGACCCAGGGTGTGCGACGCTCCGAAACGGTATGCAGGCCCCATGTCATAAAAACGGTTTTGCCATTCGACAACGCTTGCAACACACAATGTATGTCGCATTGTTTGCCGGGGTTTGAGATCGACCCATATCCCACAGATACATATGTCATTTCGTCAAAAACAATTTTCCAACGAAAAGTCGGATTTGATGGATAAAATGATCTAGGTACGGAAAAGGGGAAGTCAATTCTGAAATTGAGAGAAGCTGAGCTTGGTGCATGTGGCGTGTATCGGAATTTGTTTATGTGACGGTAATACTCGAGCTCGAGCTTGGGACTGGATGAGGGAATGTACTTGATTTCGATGTTGCTGTGGTTTAGAGAGTCTCCTGGTTTATATACGAGGCAAGATGCCCAGCCATTTTCGTCGATAGGCACCAGGAAACTGTCTCGAAGTTGAGGACGGTGACTATCATCGTCAATGACCTGTACGCGAGGAATGATGTCACACTCGTGATCCCAGAGGTCCAGGGTAAATTTCTTTCCGTTTTCGGTAGCGAGTCTGAAGGTATTACAATCAAAAGGAGCGAACAAGTACGACTGTATGCTGTGCAGAGTGCCGTCGTTGTAAATTTGGCCGAGGAGGGTGAGTTTAGGATCAATTTCGAATTCAATAGTGACGTCGCCTTCGGGCTTTCGTCGAGGGATTGCGCTCTCCTTCACCACGACTTCCTGTAAATTTTCCACAGGTTTGTCAGTGCGGTGTAGTGAGAAATGTGGACACCATCGAACATAGCGATGTCCGTCTTTTCGAAGGTAGATTCCAATGACATTATTAGCGTCCCGGCAATGCAGCGATGCAAAAACCACGTCTTCTTCTATATCCGGTAGAGGCTGCAAGTGAAGATGAATACGGAGACCATTGTTGCTGAATGAAAACGATGATTTCTTGCCAAGACCTTCTGAGTCAGATTTGTGAATGTCACCAGAAGACACAAACTCTGAGGGTGAACTAGCAAACAATCCTCTGTCCCGCTGATAGTCCTCCAATGCGACCCAGGCAAAGATACTTCGATCATCTGAGTACTTGATAATCTCCAGTTGCAATCGCATAAAGGCCTTCGCTCCTCCCTCTCCATAGATTGGTGGCATGTTCACCCCAAAAAGTCCCATAAGACAATATGCCATATCTTCTTCTCGTGTCGTTCTCCTGGATGCAGCCCATGACATTCTCTGAGCAATGCTGTAGTCTTCTAGCTCTCCCCCACGCTCATATTCCATGCGCCCCTCAAAAAGCCTAACTGGAATAGAAGTCACTTCAGACACAACATGCCGCATGCTATATCGAGTTCCAACCATATTCCAGTCTCGATCCAAAAAGACCATGTGACGGGGAGCAATCAGCTCCTGGAGGGTCCAGCCCCGCTCAAACCATCGACTCTCCTTGAATTTCTCCAAACCTGTCATGCTCCTCCCATCTGGAACATCGCTCAAGTAAGCAATGCATACACGACCATCTCCGTAATATTTGTACATCGAGTTGAGCGCTTCAGATAGCTCAGCGCTACTAGACTTGTCGATGCAGCAAGTATCGATCCAAATCCACTCGAATTTGTATCGCTGAACATACTTGCAAGCATTCCATATCTTGCTCCAGCCTACTTTTTTCCAGCCCGCTCTACGCTTAGCCTCTTCGAAATTCCGACACTTCTGGATTTCCCGGAGTTTCCGGCAATCCTGGATGTCTTTCAACTGGACCTCCCCCTCTTCCCAAGTGTGCGAAAGGATGGCGTAGATGGGGATATCCGAGAGAAATTCTTTGACCTCCAGGGTATTGGTGTTAAGAAGACGCATGGTACGTGAATAGGATCTTTACTCGAAAGCTGAAGAAATGAAAGATTCAATCAATTATCTCACAGTTGAAGATGATGCCCGAGTAGTGAAAAGGAATGAGCTACATACCTGATGGTATGAATACGAGCTATTCGTGTGGCCTTTTAGTCCGATGTTTATTCGAAAACCTGACAAGTAACATTACAATTAAAATTAATTACGTGGAGGAAGGGAGGGTGAAATATTGAGCTACACACCTGATAGTAGTAACGCAAGATGTAGATGTGAGCTCTTGAATATGTATTCAAAAGCTGGATAGGAAAAATATAAAAACAATGCCGTTGTAGGATTGGGGTTGGGAGGAAAGGATGGCCTACACACCCGGTAGTAAAAGCTGTAGTCTAGGGCAACAGAAGTAAAATTTTTACTCGAAAACCTGTTCAAAAAATAATTAAAATTAATCACTTGTTTTCGTGATTGTAGGGAAAGGGATGGAGTAAAGCAAAGGAATTAAGTACTTACCTGGTGGTAGAAATGTATGCTATGGGTGGTGTGGGCTTATAGTCTGACGTTTAAGAGTCGGAAGCCGGACAGAAAATGTTGATCAATTAGTAGGTAGTCAGAGAGCGAAGAGACTGCCAGGATATGTCCTTCGAGCTGGGAATGCACGCTGTAAGTGTAGACTGAAGGATTATTTCTTGAAGACGTGAACACTAGACAACGGAAAATTGAAATTACTTGGTTATCCTCACAGCCATAGGACAGGCTACATACCGAATAGTAAGAACACAAACTATCGATGTGGGCTAGGATGTTTATTCAAAGGCTAGAAGAAGATCAACCGTTTTCACAGCTGTCGGAGACGGTATGGGGTATGGCAAAGGATGTTTTTTTGGACAAGAGAACACTAGACGAGTAAATATTTTCACAGCCTCAGGAGAGGTGAATAGGGAGAGGGCAAAAGGATGAGCTACATACCTAGAAGTGAGAACACAAGCTGTAGGTCGGGGCTAGGATGTTTATTCGCAGGCTAGAAAATCGATTGTTTTCAGTTGTAGGCGATGGAAGGATTGGAAGAAGGAAAAAGACTAGCTAACATACCTGACAATACGAACACGAGGTGTTGGTGCGATCCACACATGTATTGGACTTAAATGCTGTGTACAGCTAGTCACGAGGTGAGTAAAGATAAGATCGATGGACAATCAGACCAAAAATAGAAAATTTGTATTTCTTGTCTCATTTTGTATTTACGGCAGAATAGTTCTCAAAACTTCCTCTCATTCTTACACAAAAGATTCAGGGCTATCGGGTTCATATAACTCGAATAAAATGAATACCAAACTGATATTTGAAAATATTTCCCCATATGTTTCACGATGTATTGAGCCCTTGTATCGAAGTACATTTTTTGTAGATGTCTAAAGACGGCAATTAAAACTCCACATTCTCAGTAGCTGAAAATAGGTTTCGGAATCCTCACTTCCACCTATTTCACTTGCATGATCTATTGAGCATCTAAGCTTTTTTTTTTCTGCAAAAGGCAGTGGTCACTAATTAGTAACGCAAACATTTAGTGACGTACACAAGCTCAGGATAAATGCAAAAATATGCATTCAACTTTAAATCTCCGGAAATCTGCAGCAAGAAAGCTCTTTTTTCTCTGGAAAGAGGACCAGAAATCATGATTATGGTGATGAAGGATGCTGAAAGTAGTTATGTTATGATAGAAATTTCTTAGGTGAATATAGGCTAAGTTCTGAAGGTAAAGGTTGGTCATACAGGGAGAAACTACCAGTGACAAGCACAAAGCCATGATATCGAACTTTATACTGCTAAGTATGCGCAAGGAAAAAGAGACAGCAATGTTCACAACTGGGTCAATTTGATCCAACCAATCTCACCAAAAGAACTCCCTATCAAACATCTTCAGAATTCTCATAAGCGGTCTTCAATTATATAGTCATCATACAAGCTTACAACCAAAATTCCTGAATCTCCACTCATAAGTCAAAGACCCATCATTTGTGCAAGTGATGGAAAAGATCTATATATCATTGAGAAAGACATGTCTATACAGACAGGAAGAATCTTTACTGAAGAGAGTAATACAGTTCATACTTCTCTACCATCTAGAGGCTATACATGCCCCTCGTACTCCATCCGACAACTGCATGTAGTTGAGAAAAACAATTTGGATGTTACAATAGCCCATAACACCAATTTTCAGTATGTCTGACAAAGTAATCTCAGATATTCTTGTCGCTGATCTTGTTCATTCCGGGAAGCACAGAGCAGAGTGTAGACTGTGCGATAGTATTACATCGGCATCCAATTGATCCAAATATAGTTCAAGTATTGAATAATCGACCAACAATCCTGGAACAGTATTTGTATTTATCCTTCGGTTTCATATCAGTTTGGGATATGCTAGATACACAAGATGCACACTCACGACTTTAGATTCTGTGGTAGCTCACGCCAGCACCTTAAATGAGGACTACTTCCTAGTCATAGTAAGTACTGGGAAGTACATGGCATTTTATGGGAAAATGATTATGATCTATTATTTGTGCTCATTGACAGCTACATTTACGAACCCGCTCCAAGTTTGACTGTCAAGGCTTGAAGTTATGCATATATATGAATGCGGCAAAGTTTGATATGCAGTTACTGTCATAAAGATAAATGTAAAATAGAAAAACAAATGGGCAATCCAAATGTAGTACTCAGACGTATTAAGATTATCGAAGAAGGCCACCTCTAGAATGGATATGTGACCAGGAGCATGATGTCCAATGGGTCTTGGAACGATGTGTCCGAGGTGTACCGTTTTGTAAATTGAAGTTTGATGTAGATCCGAAGAGATAATAGTTACCGTTACTAGTGAGTTCCTCCGAGTTGAAGCAGACATATCTAATTGAAATGCAGCTGAGATGTCAACACGGAGAGGGTCAAGTCAGACAGCACCACAATCGAGCCCGAACAGCTCGTACAGAGTCAAGACCGGATCAAATCATATCACTAATCAACCATAATGAAAAAATCATCGATATCATTTATTGAAAGTACATGATAGGGAGATCAATGTGAACTCTTCGAGAATAGTAAATATGTTCCATATTGTATACCTACTGGCAGTGATAGATTTATAGATCCGAGGTGCAACAAGAGCCGACGACACGAGAGTCGACGTATAGGTAGGAGTCCCCATTGACGAAGGTGTTTTTTTTTCTTTGGAAGACATTGTAAGAGAATGAGTTTTGAGATTGAATGTGGGCTACTGTGAACGTGGCAGGGATGAGGCCGGTTTTGGAAGTTATCATGCATCAACTGTCGGGTCATGTTCTATCCTGGTCCCCAGGACTTTCTCCTCCAGTCAACGAGACTCAATCCCCAAGTTCCCGAGTCCAAAAACCTTCTACCTCGGCCCAAATGGAGTCCAGTCGATTCCACTGCGGTCGATTTAACAAGGCTCTGTCGGAAGCTGTAAACGACTGTGAGGGTGTATATTGAAATCGGCCATTACGGGCCATTATATTTTGAGACCGAGTTTGGCAATCCCGGTTGGATTCAATCCACGAAGTTCCAATTAAATGCCTGGAGCATTGAACTGTCTTAGTATGTGTAAAACAGTCCTGGGGGATACAAGTGTTGCAGGTGGTGAGGATGGGGAAGTCTAGAGCACGAGGCTTCCCAAGTTCAGGGAAGATAATAATATACATTTTGAATAAAGAATTCGGCGCGCTACAGCTCAAAGCTAAGTAATAGTCAGCACTGAGTACTGAAGTGTGATAAGAACCACGACCACTCACCAAGACCAGAAGTCGCAAGATGCTTTTTTAGAAGAAGAAGAAGACAACTCACATCTGATCCGCCTCCGATAACAACGTCAAACTTGTCGGAGATTTCGACATTGGCACACTCATCCTTTTCTTCTCCGTCAAACCCATCTCTGCCAACCAACCAACGTTGCCAACTGTTAACCATACCCATATGGCCAAGAATACCCTTGAGCATGGTTGTGGAGCGACGCTTGAGCAAGAAAAATGGGTTTCCCTGTCATGGCTAGGTCTGAGAGCCAAACAACCGAGAAGAGTTGACGGTACCGCTGATTCCCTCAAATGACATCATATGTCGTCAGCCGAATCGACAGTCTCTTACTCCCTGCGACAAATCTTCAAGCTTGCGCGAGATGCTACTAGTGTCACTTGTCGGTCTTCGAGGATGTTGGAGTACAGCTGCGAGGTATGCATTTGGTGCCATGAACCAAAGAAGTGACACGTTGATAATGATCCGTTCTACATAGTAGACCCTTTTATATATGCGAGGGTGTCAAGGTACCGATAATCACGCTTTTCCCGCTCTTTTTCCCTTCTACTACCACGACGAGGAAGACAACGAGAAGGACAGACGCAACAAGTCATGATCCGAAAGGGACTGTTGACATGCTCTTGGAACACACGTCGTTTTACGTCTTCCCAAAAAATCGTCATGGTTCGCTCTTTATTCACGGTGCTGCTTGTTCAAGGTAAGTCAGAAAAGGTCGGCTTGCGCCCTTACGCTCCTTTTTTGAACTGAATACTATCAAAAAAGGCCTCTTCTTACTACACATTCCAACCGTTCTTGCCCTCCCCAACCCTGATTCTAGCTTCTCGAGCTCTTCTTCCTCCTCACCTTCCCCAACACCTACACCAACCCCAACCCCAACCGTCCACACCATTGCCTTCTACATGCCAAGCCCCTTCCCCGAAACCATCTTCAGCATGCTCTACACTCAGACCAATATTGGGACTGTATCACCCATTTCGACGGATCGTTCTGCCGGACCGGACTACACGATGTACGTTGAAGAACGCGTGGTCAATGTTCCCTTCCGCGACAAGGCTTCCACCAGATCTCGAGGGTAGCCCCTTCGTTACAACAAGTAATTCTTATACTTCTACTGTTACTGTTACAGGTGCGTGGTTCCCGCTACTAATGAACTTCCCTTTTTTCATCGTCATACCCTGCATATAGGCACTCTAATATCCAATGGCGACTCTTGGCACTTTGGAACACCTCAGACGACTCTCTCATCTACTTCCACAAAGACTGTGAACTAACCGGCTCCAACGACATCATCCAACTCTCCCCCTCCTCCTCAGACGAAATCGGACTCTCATGCGACAGGAGGGAACTCGGTGACTGTGGTTGGAAGGGAAATCAATTTCTCGACCCGTTAGCCGTGTACACATTGACGGTAACACAGGATCCTCAATCAATCCTGCCGAGATTTTCGGATGTGGTGAAGGAGAGCAGTATGACGAGTGAGAATTCGATGACAGCGGAGGCAACTAGGACAAGTAGTAATGGCAGTATCGGGAGTTTTGGAGATACTGGGGCTAATACTCGGTCTAATTATGTGAGAGCGGCACTACTGATGGATTTGTTATGGGCTCTTTTGATCATCTTTTCTGAGCTCGAGGTTTAGCTCTTTTCGATATTCCTTTTGGATTTGTAGACAGCCCTTTATCGACATCAATAGTAAACTTAACATTCATTTACAATTGGGCCTGCTCGGCAACATGGTGGAACTGAAAATGACACGAACTTTGATTTGCTTCTACAAGCCGAAACAAGCTCCTAGTAAGAAAATCGGCGTACAATGGAATCGGTGTACGCACTCACGGCTCCAATCACTCAGAAGAAAAAAGCAGTCAAGCCGACATGCACTGACTGACTCCGCTGTCACGATGTACTTGGACTATGAGAATGATCACATCAAAACGCATTTTGCAGACGATTTGACAGGAACTATCGATCGTATAAGAGCTGAATTTCCTTTAATCTCATGGAAAGTTGGTGTTTAACAGTGCCGACCTCCTTGAGGCTCGTCTCTACATAAAGACAAGCCGTCCGTGCGCTTCTGTTACTCGTTTTTTGTGCTCTCTACATAGATAAAGACATTACAGAACTCAGAATTTTATTCTGTTCAGAAAACAAATGGTCCGTAGTCACTGGGGGCGAGCTAGTAATCTACCTAGGGCTGAAATCTGTCCTTTTGTTAGAAGGTTGCTTCCCTTTCCCTCAAGTCATACTACTCCGGCTCTGGCTCCGGATAATTCTGACGTCTGAAAAGAAGAGTAGACTATGGGTATTGAAGGATAAGGAGGGGTGAAATCGAGGTCGATAAAGCCATCTTGTAACCATATATAATTCACTACGAAAAAAACATGTGTTATTGGTTCAGATTTGGCCTTGGCACACATATAGATTTATAGATTATACTCACGAGTAAAGCTTGTTGAAACTTCGGTGGGATTAGACTCATCAAGTTCTATATCCGTTGAGACTAGTCGCTAGAGCTAGATCAAAGTTGATCTCAGCGTGAGTCATACTAGTAGCTCGAATCAAAGTAACCGACATACCTGAAGCTAGAGTAAATATTGTAACAAATCGCAGCTTGAGGAATGTTTGCATGGTAGTTCGGTAGGAAATTGGCGGCATAGGAGCATGTCAATGAGAAGGTGAAATCGTATAGCACTTCTGGTTGGTAGTAGTCTTTATAGGGTATATAGGAATTTAAGATGCACATAAGATGAATTTACGAGGCCGACTTTAGGAGGTCTCGTTCTGAGTCGCAGGGTGGCAGTGCAAAATACCATGAGTCAAATCCATTTGGCAAATCATCAATCTTATCTTATATCATTACTAATTGGATACACGGCCTCGTACATGCCGCGCAAAGCGACGGCCCTACTCCTTCATTAAGATACACATAAGATATACTTAAGATGCATTTGTGACCACTGACATATACCCACCAGTCCTTTTATCACATTGATAGTTATTAAACATTGTTTTTCTATCTATATGAATGAAAATAATGATCCTAGAGAAGCTTGTAAAATGAGTCTGTCAGATAAAATCACGGTGTAAATTAGTAATCCTACATATGTTTTCATTCTCAACTATGTTTTTTAGTATGAAGGGCAAAGTTGCTATCATTTATCGCTCTTTTTTGCACATGATTAACTAAGTATCTTTATGAGGATGCCTCACTCGCTTTGAGCCCATCTAAGGCCGTTACGAAAAGGAAAGCTATCTTTTTTGATGAGGAGAATGATTCAGTGGATAGTTCCCCTACCAAAAAGCGCAACACCACCACACCTGCGTATTAGATATTCTCATGAGTACCAGTAATATATTCATCAGGAAAATGGTCCCGGGATAATATTTGCTAGTTTAGCAATTAATATCACTAGTATCGGATAGCGGAGCTATTATTTTGGAAAGTAACCGATATTGTTCATGTTGACGTGTAGTGTCAATATAATAGTAAGATTATTCAGAAATTACTCACGCTTATTTTTTAGTGATTCCAAACTGAAACTCGTATTAACATGTTACAGTAGTTTGCGTACAAGTATTACCGCCAAAAGTATGTTATTTGTTGAAAAAAAGCTGTAAGCGTTGACATCTATTGGACTCTTCAACTGTCTTATTAAGTACTTGTGTGTACGCACGGACTTGTAAAAAATTTGGATGCTGCCGACACGGACCGAGAAATTTGAAACTCCGCTTATTTAATAGTTCAGTCACATGCGGTTCTTCTTTTACTTAAACAACGACGTGGCATGCTTGTCCTCACTATTCCCCTCATCTGTTGTTCATTGCAGAGGGCCCTTCGAGTTTCCATGGCCTGGGCTATTGGTCTTTGATGTAGTGCGAGTTCTTTTGCTTCTACTTACGTCGTATTCTGACTTTCTCTTTCTGGTACTTCAGGAATCAGCCCTTCGAATTTCCACTGTGACGTGGCACATTTTCCTTGACTATCCCCTTGACCCTTCATTGAGCTATGGGTCTTGCCAGCATTGTGAGTTCTCTTACCTTGACTCGTATCATATTCTGACTTTGTTTTGATGAAGGTCGACGTGGTACTTCAAGACCTGCTGATTATTGAATAGACGTGAGTCTTTCAACCAATTCCTGCTTTATTTTTAACTCATTCTTATGTCATTAGTTAGTTTATTGCTTGCTTCGGTGACACATGGTCCGATGGAGTGGGATTCGATATTGTGTTGGGGACTTGGGAGCTTTTTAGAGGGACCAACGAGAAATTATTAGTTGATTACTATAACTGTAGTAGTGTAGTCTTTCGTGCAATGTCATTTGGTTTTTGCTTTTCATCTTGTGATTGGGAAAATTGAGAGTTAGTAGTCACAGCTATTATAGAGCTAATGCGTGGATATCCTTTACTATTATGTACTAGTGTCACAGGGGGACCGGCTAATTTACAGTATTCTTCACTATGATCAATATTACAAGTAATATCCACATATTACTGCTAAAGTAATCAAAATTATCCCGAGACCGATTTCCCGATGTTATCAGTTGTCAAATAAAGGTTCAGCCCACGCCGCTTGCGGCCATACCCCCCAGTCATTTTTTCCTGATGCATGCGCTTTCGCAGCTGCTATAATCTGAGACCACATTTGTGCGGTGATACGGTCCTGCCCATGTATGTTCTTCCCAAACAATTGATGAATACTTGGACCAAGATCTTTTGCCTCCTGGTCCGATGAGAAATCGCCCGGGGATATGCGGTTCCGAGAAAGCGAAAATGCTCGATCGATCTAGAATTCAAAAAAGCATGTGCAGTCCATCAGCCATGATGATAAGAACGTTTGACATAAAATGCTTTGACTTACAGCCAAGATAGATAGAACCAGGGCCGCTTTTGGTAAGGCCTCCGAACGGCTATCGTCAGGAATGTTTTTAATGATTTCGAAGTGTGTAGCAAAAGTCTCGGAAACAATTCGGGACTGGAAAACTTCCTACAAATTTGGGTTGAAGGAGAACAACACAAAGTTTGAACCGAGTGAATGAGCGAACGTAGGTTGCAAAGAAAGCAGTGACCTCACCCCAGAGCGTTCCACATTATTCTCCGGATAATAATATAGACGCATCTCATCTTTCTGCGCTTCGATGAAAGTTTTTCGTTCTTCCCCATTCTTGCCATCCAAAATCTGTTCGAGTATGGTGATAGCTGCTTCGCCGATCGAGTTACGCCAGTCTTTAAGGCATTCAGTAGCCTATGCGAGCTTACGTGTTATGATCATCCATTCAACAAGGAGATTCGACGCACCATTTCGCTAATATTTTCACTAAATTGCGAATACTGGCCTTTCATCTCATTTGGCATAACTTTGATCCACAGTTCCTGCAACTCTTGTGAGCCGGGATCATTCCAAGCTGTGCCACAGCCCGCGAACTCGATGAGCGGTAGTTTAAAATATTTGAAGAAAGCAGCCTTTATTTTTTCGGGTAAGCAGTAGCGGAAGGGACCAGCGTCAAGTGTGAAATTGAGAGCAACTGGGCTTGGTGCATCTGACGTGTATCGGAATTTGTTTATGTGATGGTGATACTCGAATGTGGGACTGGATGAGGGGATGTAATTAATTTGGATGTTGCTTTGGTTTAGAGAGTATCCCGTTTTATGTACGTAACAAGAAGCCAGACCATTGTCGTTGTCGATAGACAACAGGCAACTGTCCTGAAGAGGAGCAGCCTGGAGATTATGTGCGAAAGGCATGACGTCATCAGAGTAGTACCGGCCTAGCCTGACGTCAAATTGATTTCCGTTTTTGGTCTTGAGTCTGAACGTGCCAACTGAATTACGAGGCAACGAGACCGACTGTTTACGCACAGTGCCGCCCTTGTCAATCATACCGAGAACGGTGAATTTGGAATCAAGATCGAATTCAATCGGGATATCCTCGCCTTCGGGCTCTCGTCGAGGGATTGCGCTCTCCTTCACCACGACTTCCTGTAAAGTTCCCACGGGTTTGTCTGTGCGCTGTAGGGGAAGATGCGGACACCATCGAACAAAGCGATGTCCGTCTTTTCGGAGGTCTATTCCAATCACGCCATTAGCGTCTAAGCAATGTAGCGATGCAAAGACTATGTCTTTTTCTTGATCAGATAAAGGCTGCAAGTGGAGATAGATACGGAGACCACTGTTGCCGAACGAAAATGATGATTTCTCACCAAGCCCTTTCGAGTCAGACCTTTTGATTGTACCAGAATACGCAAATTCTGAGGGTGAACTAGCGAACAGTCCTCTGTCCCGCTGATAGTCCTCCGATGCGACCCAGGCAAAGATACTTCGATCATCTGAGTACTTGATGATCTCCAGTTGCAATCGCATAAAGGCCTTTG
This sequence comes from Dendrothele bispora CBS 962.96, assembly GCA_004369135.1. NCBI lineage: Eukaryota > Fungi > Basidiomycota > Agaricomycetes > Agaricales > Dendrothele > Dendrothele bispora. The sequence continues at coordinate 96,494 of ML179421.1, forward strand.
CTCCTCCCTCTCCATAGATTGGTGGTATGTTCACCCCAAAAAGCCCCATTAGACAATATGCCATGTCTTCTTCCCGCGTCGTTCTCCTGGATGCAGCCCATGACATTCTCTGAGCAATGCTGTAGTCTTCTGGCTCTTCCCTCCGCCCATTGAATAACTGTCCTTCAAAAAGTGTAACTGGAATAGAAGTCACTTCAGATACGATATGCCGCATGCTATATCGAGTTCCAATCATACTCCAGTCCTGATCTAAAAACACCACGTGACGGGGAGCAATCAGTTCCTGAAGGGTCCATCCTCGTTCAAACCATCGACTCTTCTTGAATTTCTCCAAGCCCGCCATACTCCTCCCATTTGAAACATCACTTAAATATGCGATGCATACACGACCTTCTCCGTAGTATTTGTACATCGAGTTGAGCGCTTCCGATAGCTCAGCACTACTAGACTTGTCGATGCAGCAAGTATCGATCCAAATCCACTCGAATTTGTGTCGCTGAACACACTTGCAAGCGTGCCATATCTTGCTCCAGCCTGCTTTCTTCCAGCCTGCTCTGCGCTTAGCCTCCTCAAAATATCGACATTCCTGGATTTTCCGGAGTTTCCGGCAGTCCTGGATGTCTTTCAACTCGACCTCCTCCTTCTCCCAGGTGTGTGAAAGGATAGCATAGATGGGAATATTTGTGAGGAATTCTTGGACCTCGAGGGTTTTGGTGTTAAGAAGACGCATAGTTGGTGAACAGGATGTTTACTCAAAAGCTGAAGAAAATGATGAACAATTGACTACCACGTAATTGACATGGAAAGATGCCGAGATGGGGAAAAGGGATAAGATACATACTTGATGGTTACACAAGCTATACGTATGGACTGTAGTAAATCGGATGTTGACGCAAATGCCTATCAAAAAAGATTAAAATTAATCACGTCTGTTGATGGTCGTAGGGGGGAAAGGAGGGTGAAGGATCGAGTTACATACCTAATAGTGGTGATACAAGCTATATAGTTGGGCTATTGAGTAATTCTCCGAAAGCTCGACTGGAAAAATGAAAAAAAAAAATTGGTAAGATATTGTACTACCGTCATAGAAGTGAGGGAAGGACTCTGGCTTACACACCCGATAGTAAGAGCAAAAGTTGTAATGGAGGTAACGAAAATAGAACTTTTACTGAGAAGTCTATTCAGGAAATAATTAAAATTCATCAAGTCATAGGAAGCAATGGGGAAGGGCAAGGGGACCAGGTATTTACCTGCTGGTACTGGGCTGTAACCTTATAGTCTAATTATGAGTTGAAAGCTGGACAGAAAACGTTGATCAATTTATTAGGTGGTCAGAGAACGGAAGGACTGCCAGGATACATACCTCGTGACGGAAACACAAGCTGGAAGTTTAGACTGAGGGATATTTTCTTAAACAAGTGAGCACTAGACACGCAAAAATTGAGATTGTTTATTTTAACAGCCGTAGGAGAGGGAGGGCAAATGGATAGACTACATACCTG
>ML179422.1:0-20447 GCA_004369135.1 Dendrothele bispora CBS 962.96
AAGCATGGCGAAGGTGGTAGAACAGTTGGGGTCAACTCTGAAGTCGGTTCTCGATCTTCATGGAGGCCACGAAAGTCTTGCTAACTTTACACGCAGATGGATGCTCTTCCAGGTATTGGGCATGCTTGCGGTCATAACCTGATCGCGATTGCTGGCGTTGCTGTCGCGTGCGCTATGAAAACAGCCCTTGAGAAATTTGACGTTTCCGGGTCTATCCAACTACTCGGTACGCCTGGTGAGTTCCAAGCTGTATCGTTCCGGTGCACCAGTATTGATCGTTATTATAGCCGAAGAGGCTGCTACCGGAAAAGTAGTGTTACTGGAAAAAGGCGCCTACAAGGATATGGACGTTTGTGTAATGTATGTCTTTGTGTTTCTTGCTGCGCTTTGTAGACTTTCTTATACAATAACAGGTGCCATCCTGCGCCTGGCCCCAAGGGATCCGTTGCCCTAAGTAGTTCATTGGCTGTCAGTGCATTTGAAGCGGAATACTTCGGTCATACGTGCGTACTACTCTCATTGATCCACCACGGCTTGTTCTGACCTGTCATGTCTTCTCTTTGTGTAACAGTGCTCACGCTGCTCTCTCTCCTTGGGAAGGCATTAATGCACTCGATGCCGCTGTCCTAGCATATAACAACGTCAATGCTCTTCGCCAACAGCTGAAGCCAAACGTTCGTGTTCACGGGATCCTTAAAGGGAAGGATTGGACTATCAACAGTGCGTTAGAAGCTAGTGCTCTTATATTATGTTCTTGACTCGTTGGGATTTGTCAAGTCATACCGGACTACGCGATGTATAGGTTAGTTTTCCACTTCGACCAGTTATGGGCAACGACTGAGGCTTCCGATTATAGTATTGCTGTACGAGCACCTACTCGTGCGCAACAAGAGGCTGCTCGTGCTCGTGTTCTTCCATGCCTCGAGTGCGTCTTCTGGAGTTTCTCAGTAACAACTTATTCAGTCTTTTCCCCCTCTAGAGCAAGTGCTGGAGCAACGGGGTGTAAATCCAAGATCTCCGAGACAATACAAATGTTTGATCTCCGTCAGAATAAAGCTCTTGGTGAGCGCAGTTTCTTATTCTGTAATGTCATGTACTAGCACCGATGCTATCATTTTCGTAGGCGATGAAGTTGCGAATATCATTTGCAGTCGATACGGGACTATTGACCGCGAATATGGGATCGCTAGTGCCTCCACTGACTTTGTAGGTTTCTTTCTATTCTTTGGGGTCCTGATCCTCAATGACCCGGATGTCTAGGGAAACGTCTCCTATGGTATTGTTCCATTCGTTCTGCTGGATATCTATGGGGTATTAATTGACTTTAATTGGTGTATCTGAGTACAGAATTACCTTCGCTTCATCCTGGCTTTGGTTTGTACCACCGCTCCGGCTCCATGTCACTCACTCAATGTCGTTTTCTGTTCATATAGCTATACCGACAGTTCCTGGTGGGGGGAACCATACGCCCGAGTTTGCGAAAGCCGCTGCAACAGTAGAAGCTCATGAGGCTTGTCTGGATATTTCAAAGGCACTTGCGGCGACTGGAATCAGGGTCTTTATAGATGACGAGTTTTTCGAAGAGGTGCGCATCCTGTCGTCCATCGGTTCCAACGTCTCTGACCAAGTACCACCAGGTCAAAAGGACTTTTGAAGAGGACAAAGCTTTGCGAGAAACCGTACTATGAGACCAGGGTTATGTGGTCGCTAGTTGGCTTATCTGAGTCATTTGATATTAATTATCCCCGGTCGTCTCTTAGAAAGACAAAAAGCCAGCCTGTATAATTTCCTTTTATGGTCCAAGATCACAACTGCAATGCTGCATGTACCCCACATTGACCTCTCTGAGCCTTGACCACTGACAGAAGGAGAAAGACACCTTACAAATCTTCCATTGTTCTCCATGTCGGGAGGAAACGTTGGACCATTCCTGTCCACCAACGAGGTAGGCGAGCCACAAAGCGCAAAACGCGTTCATATCAAAGCGTTCTTCAAGGGTCTATTTAAATGGTTGTGAAGCTTCCCTCGTCTTTCTTGAACATTTACCATCTCCAAAACGCCACGCAACTTGCTCAAAGTCCCTTTCCGTTACAAATTTTTCTATTAATCATGGTCTCGTCTAATGCTCTATTCTCTACCAACTTCTCGATCCTCCAATCGAACTCTGTCGTGGAAAGCACTGCTCGTAGATTGCACCGTTATCAATACATTTTCGATACTTTACGAATGGGACTCATGTCGGATGGTACAGGGTACTGGAAAGACGAGACTTATCGTAACGTTGTCCGATCTTTGGATTGTCCTTCTCCGAACGAGTTGACGGATAGAATGAGAGAAGACAAGGAAACTGAGATGATCTCGTTGCTCGAACAGAAGTGTAGGAAGGAGATTCTTTCTTTAGAAGAGTGAGTGACGTCCTATTATCGAGTGGCATGTATGCATGTTGACACAACTATAATCTTAGCTGTTTGAACGTCATCTCTGCTGCGTTCACGCTGAGCTCGTATCTCATTTCCACCGAAATGAAGAGGCTGTCTTGGAACGAACAGAATGCGGTTATGAAGAGGTACAACGAATTATAGTGAGCTTCCAGCAACGCCTCCATATTCTGTTATGATCATGCTAATCTGTCTTTGATGATAGTAAAAACTCTGCATTCAATACCTCTTCCGTTGATAAATCATTGATTCAGTCGCCTTTTCTCAAAATACTTCAGCTTCCGAATGCGGCTAGTTCGTCTTTCAATTAATCAGGAGGGATTAACCTGTTACGCCTTCAAAGGTCTACCCCAGATTTCATTCTATTTGCTTTATCTGTCGGACGTCCGGCAGAGAGGTTATTTCGTTCGATGTTTCGCATTGAAATAGACGACAAGAGGATCACCCCCGGAGTTACCAGCGTTCACTCTCAGATCCGCCGATCTCGAGTCATGCTTTCACACTTTTCTCATCTGTACCAACCAAATCATAACATATACCTTCTGTTAATCGCACAATATCAAACAACGTTTGTTTTCAAAAAATATACTAAGTACATTCATCATAGACAGACTCTTCGACAGACTTTCTCCATGTTTCAAACTTGCCCTTTGCCTTTCCGATCATTCAACAAAAAACTCGGAAAGAGTTGAACGATTCCGGTTGTCCAGCGTTGAGAGCGAACGTCTGGCAACCTGCATCCCAGGGGCTTCCGATGTCGGTCTGGTCTGGGGACGGACCTACACCAGGGGTGCAGTCGTCACTGAAGAAAGCGGTCATACGGTCGCAGGAACCAGTCATATGAAGATCGAGAGAACGACCACCCGGGAACTGAACACAGGTGGAGTTGGTTGGTCCACTGACGGTCTCGACAATGGCGCTGCTGGTATCGCAGAGGGGCGAAGTATAGGCTGTGATGCTGTAACTGCCTTGTGCCAAAGCAGTAGGAAGCACGGCGGTGAGGACAAAGACGAAGAACTTCATTTCACTGCTGGTAATTAGTTCAAAAGTTACGCATACAAAGATCATCGCCGTGAATCTTACATGGACTTGAGCTGAGGTCGATAATCACTGTGTTGTCGAACCTGTACAGAGGTTAGTTGTGTCATTATCGGAAAGATAGCCAGGCTACTCACTAGGGAAGCGAGATTTCGAAGGGGAACTCGAGATGCTCTATTCTTCGTGCTGAAGCTCAGCCTTTATAGCCACCAAGTGGAACATCCTGATGCTAAAAAAATACCCTGAGATCATCAGACCTTCCGCTGTAGACGAAATAGTAGGTCCTTAGGTTGGAAAATCATCTGCGGTGACAAAAACATTCCAGACATCACCAAATTTCTCCGAACCTCTCTAGTATGGGAAATATAATAACATCGAGCTGAAATGAATGAGACCCGAGCAATTAAGAAGCAAAATCTCTCAGAAGAGTTTCACTGATGGTGGAACTGCAATGCGTCTTATTCAACCGCCGTTGGGGACTTTAGCAGTGGGTTCGGCCAACGTTCGGGCCAAATCAGAGTGTCACTTACACGCGGAACATGATGTAGATTTTTCAGAGTAATGTCCCTAATAGATGAAGCCCAAATTAGATCCTGGACTGATTGAACTTCGTGATTGTCCCTTTGGCCGAGGTGGCAAACAATTAAGGAACACCGTTTTCTGGCCGCTCCCCGTGTAGCTCCCCCGCATGTCAGTGCACTTCAACCGGACCAAAATCTCGGTATCTTTTGGTATATGATGTACTAGACGAAGATAGCCAATTACAACTAGAAAAAGTTTTGATTATAGTGAAGGAATCTCTGAACTTAACGCACACCTGAATTGTACATACAAGGAATGTTCAGTCAACATGTGTCGAGCCATATAGGCTTGATATCTGATTGAGAAGACTCCGACCTGAAATGCGACCAACGGTACGCAAGTATTTAGGTAGTTTTCCCTTGCTTCTTTGGGTGATGATCATCTCCACCTGACGACTGAGATAGTGTAAGATTGGACTAAGACTAGAGTAACTGATAAGTACACGAAAAAACCTCAAATAAGTCAGTCTGCCAGGAACAATCGTCAAGTCATGACGGTCGTACAATAGTTTACCACCAGTCGTTCGTAGAACTCGACATATCCTCTTCTCCGCTCTCACTGCCATCCTCGTTGTCACTCTCCGCGTCAACATCCTCCTCGTCCTCATCCTCGTCCGAGTTGTTCTCAACAATATCGAAATTGAGTCCTGTTTCTTGAAGTTGCATCAAAGATCGGAGCCCTTGGCCACATTTCTCTTTGTCGAGCCAAGCCTTAGCCTTCTTCGATACCCTCAAGTACATGCTCTCGATAGAGGATATGGGTTCTTGCAATTGGTTAAGTAAATTCCCTTTTCGACGAGCTTCGACCACGGTAGCAAGCAATTGAGTGTCGAGTTTTGTGTCGACAGAACGGATTGCGAGATCCAAACAGCGTAACCTCGGAGCTAGCATGCGTAAAGAATTGCAGAAATCATCGTTAAATTCTCCAGGTTCGACGACAGTCAAGTTTTGTAGAGCGGGAAGACATCGAAGCAGAGACGCGTTGAGATCACGAACACCGGATATGTATAATGACGTGAGTGAGCTTTTGCAACCTGTTTTATCGACAAAGTTACACAGCTCTTCCCTCAGCAATGAATGGGACAGCCGGATAGACTCTGAGACAACCTTGAGCGATTCAAGAGCAGGACAAGTGATGTGCTCGGACAGATAAGCAAGGACTTGCGCTGCGCTGTTGTCATAAGGTTGTTGTAGACATAGTGTAGTCAACTGACAGAAAGTCGGCAGGGGATGATTGATTCGAATCACCGGACTGATATTCTTGAACGAGACCGAGCTGAGTTTTTGTACAGCAATTAGATGCATAAAGCGCATCAGCGATACTAGTTCAGTATCGCGAACGTTCAAAGACTCAAGGTTGGACCATGACCCTCTCGGACCCTCGATTTGGAACCTGTGTAGGTCGCCGTCGAGCGTTAGGCGGCGGAGCTCCGGTACATCTCTGATTAGTCCCGAGTCTATCAGGGGATGGTAAATAATGTCCGTCTCAGGCATGATTAGAGAAAGAGACTCCAGAATCGGGAGACTCGGTCCTGTTTCCATATGAGATTCTAGTATGTCCAACAAGTGGTCGCATTCTGAGCCAGGTTCCACGTCTCCTTCTTCCTCGTCCCCAATGAATTGATTCCACAAGTTGAAATGCACATGCTTCCATCTCCACGATTCTCTCAGAAGAGACGACAGGACGCCCGGCCAGGCTGAACCAGAAAACTTCCCTTTGAGAGAAATACTCAGAGGAAGCTTTATTGACCGAGATAATTGGTCTTCAATGGCTAGGCGAGATTTGGAAGACAGTAACGAGAGATCAATGCCGAAATTTGTCCATAGCTGAGGGGTTCGATAGGCAACATTACGCCAGCCAACACAGACGCGAGTGAGATCGTAAGAAACGTCTGATTTCTTCCATCTAGTGTTCGACTGCATACATAGGAGAAAAATCATGCTGAGAATGTCGTGTGGAAGGATTCGTATCGGAGCAACCTGAGACAGGCAAACGTGTAGAAAGTCTACCAGCTCATTCCGCTTTTGACAAAGCGCCCTCTTGCGCGCACCCGTGCTTCTTTCAATTTCAGCGTCATAAAGAGCGAGATCAGCTTCTCCGTCTCCTTCGACCTGATGTGCAGAAGCTTTGGTACGAGATTGGAATTGAACAAAGTAGAGTCGCGTTTCGTGTAGAGCCTGTTTGAACTGCGTCTCAACAGAGGCGATACGTAGAGTAGAGAGTCGTTCGGTTATCATTTGCAGCTTCCTATACCAAGCTGTCTTTTCAGACAACTGCAATACGAGTAAGTATGGCTCTCGAGGCTAGTAAATAGAGGATGAAAAATCAGAATGAGGACCGTGAGAGTAATACTGGTCGGAAGTTCGCGCTAAGGTTGCGCATGTACAGTAAGGCTGAGTACTTGATACTTATCCGCCGACGAAGGTAAATACTGGTCGTTTATTTGGACGAGATATTGGACATCGAGGCCAAGAGATTGACTCCTGGATCAGTACGTATTGAAATTTCCTCTGCATCTAAGTAAATAGTTATTCATCCTTGCTATTAAGTATAGACTCTGCCTTATCTACCGACCGTGTCCATCAAGCTTGTATGCTGGACGCCATGTATGGTCCCTCAGTTCAGTGGCTATTTCTGTCAGTCCGAGTCAGTGAGTGTTTTCCTATTGTTGTCTTTTTTTACCGTTTGTTCTACATTCGACCTTTGAACTATTTTAGAACAAAGGATTAGACAGCTCCTTTCATGAAGCTACGTATATAAAGCCACGAAACCTCTTAGAATCTCCAATACACTCTCTTCTTCATTCTCTTTGCGTTCGTTATGTCCCAAGATCACGAATCCGTCAGCAACAGCTGTAAGTTGTTTCTTTCAGTAGATTCGGATTCCTCTGGTTTCTGACTCTCGCTGCAATAGCTCAAAACAGATACCCGGACGGCAGTGGTATGCGCTTGCCACTATGGCATTTCTTAAATCCTCATGTCAAAACCTTTGTTTGCAGTCGACCCTGCTTCTAGTAATGGGTGGTCGAGTTCTCAGAACAGAGAATGGTGGACTATGATGAACGAAGTAAGTACTGAGCAAGTTCTACATAATTTTGAAAGAGAATAATGAACATGTAATTAGATTCCAAATGAAAGCAACTCACAGTCTCGATCATCACAATCTCAGTCATTCCACCGGCTGTCGCAAACATCCCAGTCGCAAACATCTCAGTCGCAAACATCTCATTCGCAAACATCCGAGTCCCAGTCGCAAACATCTCAGTCGCAAACATCCCAGTCGCAAACATCTCAGTCGCAAACATCTCAGTCGCAAACATCTCAGTCGCAAACATCTCAGTTGCAGACGTTCCAATCTGAAACATCACAGTCTCAGTCACATTATTTATCCTCGCAACATTCATCTTCGCAACATTCATCCTCGCAATATTCATCCTCGCAATTCTCATCTCAGAGTCAATCATCCCAAGCTCAAGATTCCTCCCAGGACAGTAGTATGTCATTTTAGAGCTGACCTTCACCTTTCCATAAGATATCAATATTTTCTCTCTAGGTAGGTCGCAAAATCGCGACCACTCTTTAACTCCCGAGCAGGATCAGCCTAGTCTGAGTACGTAAATCGAGTCTTCTGTTATCGATATGTTCTTGCCAACTAGCGCTTGATAGAATCCCCTGTTGCCGGTTCCTCCTCCTCCCAAAGATTTGATCCCCATGAAAATTATCTGAACCTGGTATCTCTGAGCCAAGTTCCAGACCATGAGAATGCCGAACTTCTCGCAGAGGCAAAGTATCACAGTGGTTTCCTGACGGACGCAATGACCTGCAAAATGGTGCTCGGACGTGGAAACAGGCTGGTCCTGGGGCAGAGCCTCTTGCTGAAGGTCAAATTCAAATGGTCATCTGCGTTCAGCCATACGCAGTCGCGCAAAGTCACGGTCGAGATCTACGAAGAGTCAAATCGTGAAGAAGCCGTAGCAGCGTTCTCTCTCGACGGATCCTTCACCAACGAAAGCTTCGAAGCTCAATTGTACGACTCCCCACCCTCGCAGCCAAACGAGAATACGGATCAAACTTATTTCGTCACTAGCAATAGCGCCCGAAGGAATATGGTTTTTGTTCGTGCAAACCGTGACAAAAGGGGGCAATTACCAACATCCCCGTCCGAGGTCTTAGATACTGCACACAGGGCAGCGTTGAAAGCATATGTTGTCGTCGCATCAAAGTCGAGCCATCCGCCTTGCGTGTCCATTAGCGAAGAACAGGTCGAAAAACGAAATTGGAAGGATTGGGGAACGTTTGTTTTGATGAAAGGACTTGATTTTAATCCGGAATTCGATTCGACTTTCAGCGCAGGGTCGAGGGGGTCAGGGAGTCTCAAACTCTATGCTTTGGGCATAGGACAAGGAGTATAGATCCAGAAAAGGAGACGACAGAACCAATATGTTAGTACCTTTAGTTATAACTACTCTGGATAAACTTTGGTGCGTGCTGGTACGGTAATCTTACCCTCAGCTCAAAACGTAGTATAAATCAAATAAGTGTGTGTCTTTATCCCCTGAAATATTGGACTACCCTCGATGGTCTAGCCAAGGTATTATGATTTCAGCAGGCCGGGGTCATTTCGAGTGTTTGCAGGATCTACGTTACCGATAACTGAGTTTATGTACCCTTACCGTCTTAGCTACCTTCTTTGTCACTGCCGATGATTTCCACACTCTTGAACTCTGAAACAGAAGAAAAAGGACATGGTTAAACCGAACTGCGAAAAAGGACATGAGGAAAAAAGACACGCAACATTTTGTCAAGTTTGTGCGACTGTTAATAACGGTCACATAGTCTTCTCAATCTTGCCGGGGTCTTACCGTAGCTCGCTTAGACATCACGTTTTTATCACGAGTGTGTATTATAAAGCAAAAAAAAATAATTAATCTCAGTCGCGTCGCGCGTGAACGAGTGCCGTACCAACCCTCGAGAGTCCTTTTCAATGTTCTCCCGAACAAAGAGAAGCTTTTTGGGGGGCTGAGGCACCAGAGGTTACATGAAAGAAGGTTGACGTGCAATTATCGAAGGCATAAATCGAGGTAGGATGTCCTGAAACTGGAGATATGAAGTTTGGAGGATGCACTGGCACATTCTGGGCAGTTTTGCTGGGTGATAGTGGGGTTCTCAGAGTAGTGAGATTGGAAAACAGTTCACGAATAAGTTGGAAGGGGAAATATAGCAGATTAGAGAAGAATGCACGAATACGAACGGCGTTGGTGACCAGCTCTGTGATGTACACGGCGCACATGACTCTATCCCCAAAGGGTATTAACCTTTTATGGAAACTCTAAGCGAGGTCCTGATGACGCGGCGTGTTATTTAGCAGACTCTAGATAAGCTAGCCTGCTAGCTTGGAGTCGGCCTAGGGGAGACTAACGGTCACACGACACTACAGCCATGACTCGTACTTTCTCCAATGACTACGATCATGGACGTCGAGCCCCCTCTTTCTCTGGAGGACTTACCTGATGAATTGCTCCACCAAATTTTTGAATTCCTTGATCGAGACAAGGAGCTCAAAGCGTTCCGCTCACGATCTCCTCCTCCCTCTTACTCCACACTGTATCGAATGTCGTTGGTCAATCACCGGCTCAGGCGCCTATCGCTACCAATACTCTTTAAAAACATCTGCTTTGAGCTTCAACTGGATGACGCATACGTTATTTGTGACACCGAGCTGAAACGAGAAGTCCAACGTCTGATGAAAGCCCTCAAATGTAATGCACATCTGACACCTTTGATCAGGTTGGGATAATGTCTGCATTATGTTTTTGCTACTAAAAGTCTTTGGCAGGAATCTTTCCATTGTTTATTATAATGACATCGGGAAACGTCCACATCCTTGGGATGCTGATGACTATAGCAAAGACCTCGAAACTTTCCTCATAGTCGATTTTCTTTCTCGGTGCACAAACCTTGAGCACCTTGAGCTACCAAGACACATTGTATTTGGCGATATTGATAATTCACAACCGATAATCGAAGCACTGAATAGGCATCCTTCGGACAAATTACGCCTCAAGTTTCAGTATATGACGGACTGGTCAATCTCGGGGCATGTTCATCCACCTAGCTTGCAGTCAATGTCTCTTTCACGTGTTGTTTGCTGCTACTGGGCAGGCCAATTCCCTGACGAGATGAAGACTTGGCTTGCTCAAGGATTGAATATAGAACAGATTTCGCGGCTCGAATGCAATGCTCAACCTGATGATAGCTGGATGGACTATACCTATCCCGGCCTTACCTCCATCAAATCTTGGAAGGGGAATCACAGATCTTTGCAATTCATCGTTGAATTTCTTCAGCGCCATCCTCTGTTGAAAAGGATCGAACTTGAACCTGGCCACGAACACGATAATACACCATGGGGTGTCGCTTTTGCTAAAAGGATGCACCCTTACTCTTGCAAAATTTTCCACCCTGACCGATTCATGGCGGTGGTTAGTAAGGTCGCCAATGAATGGCTGTATGAAAAGATCGTGGTTACATTTCAGGATGATATCCCTCATGGAGGTGTTGGAATAATAGAGACTATGATCCAAAAACTGGGGATGACGCTGTCACAGTCCCCGTACAGGGTGTTCATAGGGATAGACTTCTTGTCGCCAGTTGGGGAATACATGGTAAGTGAGCTGTTCAGAATGGCCTTTGGTCTCTGGGTTTTTTTACTGACGTTCTTGTTCCTTTTCCTAAAAAGACTTCAGAGGACCTTATAGGTATTCTCACCAGAAATTTGAGCCACTTGGGCGTAGTCAATCTCCGCCTTGGGAAGTTTCTGCGTGACATCCTTACTCGGGAATGCGCTCAAATCCTTGAGCCAGGATCTGCTACAAATGAAGGACCCATTGCAGGTTTCATACCCTTCTGTGAAAGGCTCAGGAGCAGAGGCGTTCTCTGCGGCTTATTATAAATCCCCCAGGGCTTCTGAGTCTAATTCATTTTCGGAAGACACCTAAGCAAAAAGTCGCACCAAAATCATTCTCGAAATATTATCTCTTGTCAATGTTATCCACATCAGTAGTTATATGATATCTCTTTCTTTCCTCCTCTCATGAGTTTAAGAGCCTTGGGCTTGAGCCTGAACTACAGACGGGACATCAAGCTAACACCAGAGACACCGGGTTCTTATGGCCGAATGGCGCATTTTTTTAATTCGGTTTTCATGTCCCGCCTTTACTCCTTCTCATGAATCTCCCGACTACTGCCTAAAAAATTATAACTGGAATCAATAAGTAAATGTGTTAACAGTCACAAAAGTTAATCAGGCTGCACATACACACCTGTCCACAACACATCCGGGAATCCCGACCAACCAATGTCCCCCCTTCACGCACTCGTCTAAGCTCCTCATGATCATTATTGTTCTCGTTGTCGGCAGCGTTGACTGGCTTGAGACTTGCCGTGATTTATAGTTCTCAACTGTGAAACTTGAGAACGTACGTAAGCTGCCAAAGGTCCACTAGCAAAAGCGTCTCCTGCCGCATTCGTGTCCATCAATTCGTGAGATTCGAGAGGCGGGACTGGATATAAGCGGGGTTTGTCCAGATATGAGGAACGGACAAGTACGGTTGAGTGAGATCCGGAGGTCATGAGGACTGTGTCCTTGAGGATTCCGAAATGGGCCTTTGGTCGTTGGCTTGAGAAGGAGATCCGGAGAACCGGGATAAGTAATGCCTTGATAATTCGAGGTACAGATGGGTAGTGAAGATTCAGATTGCGGCTCGTTCTCTTGAGGAAGACCGTGCGTCGACCTAGTCTGTTTATTTTCTGACGCGGTGAACCGTGCCAGGAAATGATTACATAATTAAGACCGGCAAGCTTTTGGCCCGCATATCTCTGCTTCAAAACCACAATTTCGAGTGTTCTGGGCTATTCTAAGATTCATAAAAATCATTTATGCTGTTTTTCGCTAGTTTATGTTCAGTGTTTACAGTATTTTTACATCGAAGATAACACAGACAGATTTGTTTACCCATGTTTACTCACAGTTCTCGACACCTACTGCTCGCAAGTATTAACATCATAACTCAACATTTTAGCTACTAAATTATAAGTATCTAGACACCAGATAGTATCCTATACATGAATCCCATTTCTTATGACTTCCAGGTAGGTGTCGATGCTAATAAAACTCAAATTCATTGCTGTGGGAACTTTTCTTAATTATGTCATACGCGGCTGGCACGGGTCATGCCTATTGTAAAGTACCAGACTACATATATACACACGTAGAGTGTCAAGTATATATCGTCAGTCTGGTTACACGAGACTAGCGTCGACCAGTTGTCTAGGATGGGTGATAACTTCGATTACCGGTACAGTTGGGACGATTTGGGTTCCCTAGCCATGATGAAAGGTGCTGGGATCGAGGCAAATGCGTCTATGACTTCGGGATGAAGATGGAGGCGCTGGTGGAGAGTTGGGTACAGGGAGATGACTAGGTATCCATCACAGAACACAGCGGGAGATTTGTATAGCTGTAAATTTATAATTTGATGAGCGTCTGAATCGAAGTTGATGCCCTGCTTTCTCATCCTCTTCGCCCGGCTCTTCATCTAACTCTAGCTCTCCTTCTACCACCTCTACCTCTTCCCTATACTCTTGTTCTTGAGGTTCGACTGTGTTTCTCTTCGTAAAAGGCTGACCTCTCGGTTTCTGTTTCCTTTTAGCAGACAAAACCTCGCCTAAAGACTTTGCCTTTCTTTTGGGCCTAGAACGTGTAGCACCATCGACGTTGCCGTGTCTGACTTCATCATTTCCTGTACCACGGGAGATTTCAGCCTCATCACCCGATCTTGGTATGTACTCGCTGCTCAGTGTCTGCCTCTACGGCGTTACGCGATCACCGTCAGCGCTACCATCGATATTCCTTCTGACTGTAGCTTGTCTCTTGTACAGGAAGTGCGTTGTCTTCTTGTCTAGCTGTACCCAAGCGGACCCTTCCTTCAAGTCATCGGAAGCGTGTAGAACGCTTTCAGTTCTATACTGGGCCAAGATCTCCGAAAGACGTTGTTTAGAGGTGAGATATACATTGAGACGGTGACTGGTCAGCGTGCAGGGCAAAAAAGGTGGCTCAGATTGTCGGGGTGAGGATGTTCTAGGAGTTGACAGAGGGAGGGATAATTGAATTGGAAGACCTCTTGTTTGAGGTGGTTATGGTTGCGTGAGAGATGTTGAGTAGGATTACCGTCCCTGTAGAGAGCCACTACTCCTGGGAGCATTCTCAACCTCGGATTGCTCAGGTCCATGAGACGTCGAAATGACTCTTATCGGATCCAGATTGTCTGACAGCGGGTCGGTGTCCACGTCCGTTTGGTTATTTGGGTCGTCTTCTCCCCGCCATGCGCCTGGATTAGGAGCGGATTTTCTAGATTTGAGAGACTGTAGACAGTAGCTTTCAATCCTTTCGTGAACTCGATTGAGGACGCTATGTGTTTTGACGCATGCAAGGAAGTGCAGACAAAGGGAAGAAAAGGATTTTCATTGAAGACCTGTGCACTATACACAAACTTTCATAGTACATACTTTGCTGAAACCCCAGTTTCCGACGTGTATCGGCATTTCCGACAACACCTATTAAAGCTCCTGGTGTTCCGCACGCAATGAGTGCTTTCAGTACAGTCTCCTAGTCAATGGGTTTGATGCGGTTTTGCATAATTGCAGTACGGACTGGGATGATAGAGGCTATAGAAGCAAGGAGGCTGGGAATGAGTGAGAGCAGATTGTTCTTCATCATCGTCATCAGTTTTGTCAAGTACTTCATCGTCAAAGCCGGTGTTGTTGTTCTTAAGCGTCAATAAGCAACGGGGATCAACAGGAAAAATGGACAAGAGGGGATGTAGGCGGCGGTTCCTATTAACCTGAGAAAGTAGCAATGAGGAGATAGAATGAACTGTAACAGTCACACGTTACAGCCACGACTTGTTTCTTCCAATGACTACGATCATGGACGTCGAGCCCCCTCTTTCTCTGGAGGACTTACCTGATGAATTACTTCACCGAATTATTGAGTTCCTTGATCCTCCATTACTCAAAGCGGGAAGGACAGCATATAAGCTCTCTGCCTCTAAATGCGAACTATATCGAATGTCGTTGGTCAACCACCGCCTCAGGCGCCTATCGTTACCAATACTCTTTAAAAAGATACGCTTTGAGCTTCAACCGGGTGCCACATACGATATTCACGACATCGATCTAAAACCAGAAGTCCAACATCTGATGAAAGCTCTCAAATGCAATGCACATCTGACGCCTTTGATCAGGTTGGGATAATATCTGCATTATGTTCTCTGCTACTAAAAGTCTTTGGCAGGAAGCTTCACATTGTTTATTATGATAGCTTTGGGAAACGTCCACATCCTTGTGCTGACTATAGCAAAGACCTTGAGATTTCGCTCATAGTCGATATTCTTTCTCGGTGCCCAAACCTTGAGCACCTTGAGCTACCAAGACGCATTGTATTTGGCGATATCGATAATCAACACCCGATAATCGAAGCCCTAAATAGGCATCCTTCCGACAAATTACTTCTCAAATTCCAGTATCTGAAGGAACGATCATCAGTTCATCCAGCTGGCTTTCAGTCAATGTCACTTTCACGTGTCGTTTGCCGCTACTGGGAAGGTCAATGCCCTGGCGAGGAGATGAAGACTTGGCTGGCTCAAGGATTGAATATAGAAGAGATTTGGCGGCGCGATTACGATGCTCAACCCGATGATAGCTGGATGGACTATACCTATTCTGGCCTTACCTCCATCAAATTCTGGAAGGGGAACGTTGATTTTCTTCAGCGCCATCCTCTGTTGAAAAGGATCGAACTTGAACCTGGCCACGAACACGATAATACACCATGGGGTGTCGCTTTTGTTAAAAGGATGCACCCTTACTCTTGCAAAGTTTTTCACCCTAACCTATCCATGGCGGTGGTTAGGGTCGACAATGAATGGCTGTATGAAGAGATCGTGGTGACATTCCAGGATGATATCCCTCATGGAGGTATTGGAATAGTCGAGGCTATGATCCAAAAACTGGAGACGATGCTATCGCAGTCCCCGCACGGGGTGCCATTCGTAGGGATAGACTTCTTGTCACCAGTTGGGGAATACATGGTAAGTGAGCTGTTCAGAATGATCTTTGGTCTCTGGGTTTTTTTACTAACGTTCTTGTTCCTTTTCCTAAAAAGACTTCAGAGGACCTTATAGGTATTCTCACCAGAAATTTGAGCCACTTGGGCGTAGTCGATCTCCGCCTTGGGAAGTTTCTGTGCGACATCCTTACTCGGGAATGCGCTCAAATCCTTAAGCCAGGATCTGCTATAAATGAAGAAAACGTTGCAGGTTTCAACCCCTTCTGTGAAAGGCTCGAGCAAGCTATGCCATTGGTGGACCTCAGCATACTATACCGGGGCCTCCAAGTCTAATCAAGCAGTGAAAAAGTCGCAACATAATCATTCTCGAAATATTATCTCTCGTCAATGTTTTGGAGGCAACCGCCGACCTGGTTGTTTCTAATGGTACCCTTCCCATCCACATTTCTACCGAAAGTCGGTGCATCCATCATTTCACTCCCAATCCAAAGAGTCTTCCAATGTATAGACTATTCCTCCTGCTTTCGATACAAACGATCCCTTGACCTATGTTTTTTTGTTTTGTTCTTTTATTTTCTTGTCGAATTTGTCATTTCCAAAGAACTTGATGGAATCGTTGCTCATTTCCCACTTATGATTACAACGGTTCTATGTATACTCTTTTCCTGCTACCACCACGGAGTGTGAGGCCCTGCCTGAAGAAGTTTACAGGACAACGATTGCGTTCCACCGTGAGATGGTCGTGCTTTGGGCGAGCACGAGCCTGAGGGATTCTCAATCAGCAGCGACCTAATCCGGAGGGTTTTGGAAGGAAAATAACGCGGTGTTGTTTGAATATCTCTAGCGCTCGATTATATTCACATCAGTAGTCATATGTCTCAGCCCTCTCTTTCTTTCCTCCTGTGCGTCTGAAACGAAGTCGATGCCTCTGCCTCTTCACTCGACTCTTCAACTAACTCTAGCTCCCCCTCTACCACCTCTACCTCTTCCCCATACTCCTCTTCTTGAGGTTCGACCTTGTTTCTCTTCGTAAAAGGCCGACCCCTCGGTTTCTGCTTCCTCTTAGCAGACAAAGCCAAAGAAACCTCGCCCAAAGACTTCGCCTTTCTCTTGGGCCGAGAATGTATAATAGCACCATCGACGTCACCGTGGCTGCCTTCATCGTTCCCTGTACCAAGGGAAATTTCAGCCTCATCACCCGACCCGGGTACTCGCTGTTCAGCGTCTGCCTCTACGCGATCACCGTCAACGCTACCATTGCGATTCCTTCTGACTTTCTTCATATTCCGTCTAGCTTGTATCTTGTAGAGGGAATTCATCGTCTTCTTGTCTAGCTGTACCCGAGCAGACTCTTCCTCCAAGTCATCAGAAGCGTGTAGAACGTCTTCAGTTGCACCGTACCGGGCCAAGGTCTCCGAAAGACGTCGTTTAGAGGCGAGAAACGCATTGAGACGGTGAGTAGTTAGCGAGGATGGCGAAAGAGGTGGCTCGGATTGTCGGGGAAAGGGAGATTGGGAAGAACTAGGTGTTCTAGGAGTTGACAGAAGGAGGGATGATCGAGTTGGAGGACCCGGTTGAGATGACTGAGGTGGTAAGGATCCCTCAAGTTGCGTTAAAGGTGTTCGGTAGGGTTCCTGTTGAGAGCTATCGCTCCCAGGAATACCACTACTAGGAACGTTCTCAACCTGGAATTGCTCAGGTCCATGAGACGTCGAAATGACTCTTATCGAACCCAGACCATCTGAAAAGGCTACTTGCACCTGCGTTGGGTCTGTGTCGGCGTCCACATCCATTCGGTTATTTGGGTCGTCTTCTTTTGGCCGCGCGCCTGGGTTAGGAGCGGATTTTCTAGATTTCGAAGGACCGTAGATAGCTTCCATCCTTTCGCGGACTTTATTGAGGACACTGTTTGTGTTTCACGCATGCAAGAAAGTGCAGATAAAGGAGAATAAAAGGATTTTCATTGAAGACTTGCGCAGTACACACAAACTTTCGTAGTACATACTTTGCTGGGACCCCAGTTTCCGGCGTGCTAGTTTCTGCATCTCCCACTACACCTGTAGAACCTCCCGGTGTTCCGCACGCAATGAGCGCTTCCAGCACGGTCTCCCAGTCGATAGGTTTGATGCGGTTTTGCATACTTGCAGGGCGGACTGGGATGATGGAGGCTATAGAAGCGAGGATATGGTGGAGGTAAAGTTCGGTGGAATGAGTGAGAGCAGTGATATATGATGATTGTTCTTCGTCGTCATCGTCGTCGTCAATTTCGTCTTCTTCATCGTCAAAGTTGGTGTCGTTGTCGTCAGCGTCAATGTGCAAGGAGGATGAACGGGAAGAGTGGGCGAGAGGTGATGAAAATTGAGGAGATGATGTAGGCGGCGGTAACAATTTGGTTGGAGAGGAAGGATAGGTGTTGAGGTTAGGAGTAGGAGAGTGAGATTGTTTTCCGTTTAGAACCTGTTTGGCAATGATTGCGACTTCATCTTCAAAATTCCATTTCGGTACAGGGACGTCCTCGGGAAGAAGGGGCCAACGGGTCCAAGTATCTTTCTTTTGCTTTTTCGACCGAATCTTGGACTGCGTAGATGCTACAGAAGGTGAGGCAGGTCGAGATAGAGACGCTGAGGCTGTAGACGAATATCGCTTTCGTTTTCTGGAGTTTTGAGAGTGATCGGGTGTTGGTAGGTTTTGGTAGTTACTTGGACCTGCGACTGGACTGCCCGTATCCTCATCGTCTTCATTATAGTTTTCTTCGTCATTGTCGTCGACGTCCGTGAATTTTTTGTGGTAACGAGCAAGCTGGGATGTAACGTCCAAAGTATTGCTTGTACGAAGAGCACGAATGAGGGATGAGTATTCGGTTAACTCTGAATGCAAAGCAGCGGGTACGCGTTTGCGTTTCGCTTTCATGGTCAAAGCATCTCTGATCTGAATGTCACGTCAGAAATTTCGGAACGCGCTGACGAGAAGTCATGTGAGTAGTATGTGAGAAAATATTATTCAGCAACTGTGCAGGTATATCGGTCCATGTTGATTTAACGTCCTCAGCGTCTCCACAGGCCTCCCTCACACATCTTCCATCTTACATCAAGTCCGTATAATGCCTTTCCCTGTCGTTTGTCTGTACTAAATCTATCACCCACAGAATGAGAGAAAAGTGGAAGAAGAAGAGATCCCGCAGACTCAGGCGCAAACGCAGAAAGATGAGAGCCCGCTCCAGTATGTTTTCGCGTACGTCGGCTGTAAATGGTTTTCTGATCACTATTCGACTTTTACAGAGTAAACACCCTGACGAGGTGCTAGCCTGCGCATTCCACCCCGGACGTTTTCTAGAATTGCCGCGCATCTCCGTGTCGCACGAGTAGCAATCCACTCTGATCCCGGGTATTATTTGCATGACGTCTTTGGCGTGTCTTGTGTCGGCTCGTATTCTTGTGAACCGTCTTTGTATCCAGATGGTTCTTTCGGCTTCATGGTGGACAAGTGAACCATGGAGTTGTCGTTGGGTTGTTTTCAAAATATGTTTTTTTGATGTCCCCATAGTATAACCAAAATTGTTGCATATGAATGTTTCATCATGTACTTTTATCCATTGTGTGTTTCTCTGACTTCCTGAGGTGGAACTATGGGCCTCCAGCCGATGTAGATGAACGGCGCACTACTTCTCAAAGTCCTAGGAGTGTCGAGGAGGTTTGTTTAAATTTGTTCACAGGTGACGTCACTGAGTACGATATTGCGACTGAGCGCGTGAGCACCCACGTACTTTGCCTCTTGCAGGCCTGTCTCTTAGTGAAGCCGTCTCTCATCTGATTGAGTGCCAGTAGTCACTAGTCCTAGTCAGGAGCTATGTCGGTTTTTACAAAGTGCTTCTCTAAAAGAACTCAATCCGTTAACTGGACAGCTTCTCTACAGCCTTTCTGATGGTCAAGAAAAGGCTTCTCTTCAAGAATCCCACTTATATGTGCTCACGGGTCCGCATTTGCAAGGGGAAGAAGATTGTCTTTTTAGCCCTAGAAACGCTTAGTTACGCCTGGCTGAACGGCATGAACAATCACGCATACCAAGTCATGACTACATTTTCCCTAGTAGCTTCATTCTAATACTTCTGTCCCGTTTTCGTTTTACAGGCGGGAAGTTCCGTATGTTACTCAAACACATGCACTTTTCTTTTCATCAGCTAATCTGGATCGAAGCGGTTTTACTTTGGATGCGGGCAGGGGATCCGAAGGAGACGTTGAGGTTCTCACGGTCACAAGGAAATGCCTTTTAATGCTTCAAGTTCCATCAGGTTCCATCTCGATTCGACTTATCAAAACACTGACGGTTTTCGTACATACGGCGGCGCTACTCAGAATGCCGAGTTATACTCTGGGATTCGAAGTCGGCAACAATTCTTTATACTTTATGAGAGGTTGGACTGCATGTTGGAAAACAACGCCAGTTTTCAATCCCGGACCATCCAAAGCTCGATCGACATCTACGTCCCTTCACGAACTTTTTGACAATGGTAGCAATACGAACTTTAGTTGTTCATGGTATGGAAAAGTTTTCTTCGCCTTTGCATTCACATAAGGACGCACGGTAGTGGTAGCCGTTGTATCCCGGATAGCGCTATACATATTCATTGAGCGACAATCTTTTAGTATCCCTATCAGCTGTCTATCGTCCGCACCCCGGGTGCGGGCCAATGGTAACCAATTTGCACCGCTACCGCGTCCACTCCTCCTAGGTAGGTAAGTAGGTAGGTAGGTACCTAGAGGTCGCTAGGGCTGTACCCTAGGAATTATTTTTGGTTTGTTTTTAACATCGGTCCGCACCACAACACAATCGACGTGTGTACCTTAACAGTGCAAAAAAGCTATGTCTCTCTTCTATACAACATCGATATCTTTACTCAAAAGAACTTAATCTATCAGACACAGTCCTCTGATATAACCAATCAGGCGGCCACTCGATCTCTTATCAGAACACTCTGCCTTTCACTATTTCACTAACGACGATCGTTTCCCCCACGTTGGATATTTTGCATGTTTTTAATTGTGACTAGAGGGCTATGTTCTCCTCTATAAAATAGGCGTCTATGTCTATAAATGGCTTTAGGCACGTTCATCTCTACAGCTTTCTTCAAGTCTTATAAGGATGAAGCGCTTCCTTCGAAGCTTCACTTTCTTCAGTAATGATTCCTACTGCAAGTGATACCTATGCTCTCTCACTCATGCCCAAAGGGCACGGATATCCTCTTTGGATTCCCGAACCTAATGA
>ML179422.1:21240-34611 GCA_004369135.1 Dendrothele bispora CBS 962.96
GATTGAAATTAGTGTAACATCAAAAGAAGTTATGCTGACTAGTTGAGTCGTGGAAGTCCATTTACTAGTGGTAGAACGACCTCTAGTTTAGTCACCACTTATATTGTTGTTGGTTGTCGTCTGTTATCTGAATGTAGAACATTTTAAAACGTGGTTAGTAGTAGTACTCAATAACGGTGTAGTCGTAACCCAACGAACCAACTCCTATACATTTACCACATTGACCTATTTTAACCGGTTGGATGGTACAAGTTATACATGAGTAACTACTCCAAGTTACCCACTTTAAAGATCTTTAATCTTTCAGTTCCGAATAGTCGTCTAATGTGTTCACACATTTACGGGTACTTTGAGGGATGGAGTTCACCTAAATGATAAAGTAGGCTCAACCTCCTTAGTCTCAGTGAAAGTTCTGGTCTAAAACAGGATCTGTGTAGTGATAGGAGTCACACTAGGACTCATTTACCTCCGACTACTCTAACTAACCTTCTACCGTACAGGTATAAGTTCGAACGTCTAGAAGGTGATACAGCACTCCGGTGTCTCCTACTTCTACGAGGAGCTAGTTACTGTTTAAGTCCGAAACGAGGTTACTACAAGTATTGAAAATGGCAAAACTTATTAAACCGGGCACGTGGAAATGCATCGTAATAAAACTTTGGCGCCTACTTGTGTCTGACTAAAAATTCTGCCAAACTCTCACTCCTCGTAGCTGAACTCTGCCTTAAAACGTCTTCCCTTCTAACACTATTTTGATCAGAAGGAAGTCGGGTACCGACGCTCTGTTTTACCTCCCTATGTCTTGCTCGAAACCTACCCAACTTTTGTCGTCGACAAAGGGTCGTACGTCAGAACAGTGTTGGGCAATATTCTATGTTCCTTGACGACGGTTGAAGCTTAGGGTCTCGTAGTAACCGTATAACTATGGTGCTGAGCCGTAAGAGTCGTCGCATAAATGCCTTTGACAGCTATAAAACTATCAGCTTAGCTCTGCGAGGAAGACCTTCGTAGTTCCGTCGAGGAGCACTTACGCTTTTAAAGTTGAGCTAGGGGCGCGGACGTGGGTCTCCTTTTGGGGAAGCTGCGTTTATGAAACTTTAATCAACTACATTGTTGCACGTATGAACTTGCTGGATGCCTTGAACATAGTCAGGGAGGCATCTATCGACTTTAAGGAGGCAAGGCCTCGATGACTATCCCTGAGGTCCGGCCACAACTAACCTATAGCTCGCGTTACTCTAACCTATGGTTGGTTACCCGGCTTTAAGACCTCCGCATGGTGCTGTGACTAACTAGCCTAGCAGAAAAGGGTTTGTTTATAACTTGTCCTTCAACTTTGGTGGTAGCATTCAATACATTGGTTGCAGTGGTTACGCATGTGGGAGCAACATTATAGGGCCTTGAACTTTCTCACAGAGCAGTCCAAGTCCTTGGGTTTCTCCTATTGGCACGGGGACCCCGTACTCACTCTCTCGTATCCATAGCGATCGTCACCGGTAGTCGCTCTTATTATCTTGTAACCTCCTTCGTCATAGAGAAATATGTAGACTTCTTTCGACATGGATACTGGCCGCAGCAACAAAAAAAAAGGAACCTCGCTGACATTCTAATATTTATATTTATAAGTGTTCGAGAACCCTCCTTTATCTCTTCCGAAGAGCTAGTGGCCTTTCGACATCTTTTCGACAGGTTGTTTAACTAAAGACCCCCTCTTCGGGTTAAACAAATCTTGCTTCGTATTGGGGAAATGAGCGATATGGTCTAACTTCTACCCAAACATCGTACCATCCTTGGCGTTTCAACCACATGGCTCTGGATGTCACCGCCGGCACACTTGAGATGGTGGGGTTAGCCCACGGCGTAAATGTGCGAGCCGTGCATGAGCCAGGTCGTTACCTAATACCTCTCTCCTTTTCACAAATTGTAAATCCGAACCTCGGCCAGTTCTCGGCTGATTTTAGAGAGCCGAGGACTCAGGACTGATTCCGAGTGCATGGAGACCACGCATCTTTGGCCGTGGGCTAACCCCATCATCTTGAGTGACATCGCATAAGCCACTGCAGTGGGCCATTCGAACAATGAATCGTGTTGCAATTGTAGACATCCTCCGGTTTCGGCTCTTTGTGAACTTCTTTGTGTGCTGACGATAACCGTTTCCTACTAAATCATCTCGCTCAATCGCTAAAATACCCACCCGAACGTATAGAGGGCACTCATAGGTTCAGGATCAGCAAGCGCGTAATAAGTGTTAAGTATCTGAGGACTCATATTATCTCCTATATCATATCTAAACTGCAACTATCCAGACGAGAGAGGGGCATCATATGATCATAGTGCTGAGGCAGGATGTGGGAAAGGGTGAGACCGTAAGGAGAGTGAAAAGTTAGAGGTAGGGATGTAAGTAAAACGTAGGAGGTAGCACATAGCTGATTGCGACAGTAACTTATGAATGGCTAGACGGGGCCCAATTATGGGACCTCTGGACGGTACAGAAAATAGCAGCAGGAACGTAGCGATATGCTTGAGCACCGTAAAGCAGTTATCAGCATTTGAAGCAAGTAGAACATAATAATATTAGTGGAGTTTCGCTTAAGGAATTCCTACAAAAAGTCGACTGCACGAATGTATATCCTTACTTATGTATATATTTCGTTATTGAGCCCTTGGATTCATGAATACACTGCGACTTCTTGTTGTTGTGGCCGAATCTGCTAGTTCATAACTGTTTTGACTACTGCTACTACTTCTTGTTAGACGAGAGTGAGTAAGGGTCGGAGGAACGAAGATATGTGAGATAGTAGGGTCAGGCATGACGTTAATACGTTTTGGCGTAGTTTGGGTAACTGATCCTCTGACAGTGACTTTCGTGAGTATCGCTCGCCTTGTGGTCCTCGAAATTATCCGGAACAGTCTTTACGGCTACTGTGCAGCCTTTGACCCAAAGGTCGTTTCATACCTGCTACTTTGAAATGTATATCACGTGTCCAGCAGTTACTTTTAGGAAAAGTAGGGAAACATACGTGAATGTTCGTACGCAGTTTTGTGTATCGCAGGAGTTAGCTACAAGTCGCTTTCCTAATGCTTTCGATTACAGATGTCAGATAGTTTCGATCTTTTAGCGCTAGGATTAGGTCCGTGTACCGCTCCTCTTCTGCTGGGTTTATTGGTTTGCCTGCTTCTGTGTCTGGGCGTCATTACTGTTAGACCTAGGCTATTCTCAGTACAGCTGCATAGTACGTGGATCTGCGTTAGGCTCCTACGTCTTACGAGGGTCCTCATCAGCGTAGATGCTGCCTGCGGTTAGTATGAGTCTGTAGCAGAGTGCGTTGGTGATTGGTGGCGTTTGTTCTCTAGATGGTTGAGTTAATAGTGCGGGACTCATACTCAATTTTTACATCGGTGTTACTAGTTATCAACATCCTCTTCCGTAAGATTTATGTAATGTTTTGCTCCTGGAAGGTCTGGATCATTCATGTAGTATTTCCTCTCTGTTACAGATTTAGACAATGTCATATGCATCAGTTAGAGACATTCCCGGGCAGAAACCATTACTTTCATAAGCTTTTAATTTGGTGAGAAAAAATCCTTACGGTGTCTCGATTAGCTAAATTCAAAAGTACTTCGGTAAAGGTTTCTACAACGTCCGTCACTCTGTAAGGGAGGTGACAGGACGGACTACAATGTATATTGTCACGCTAAACCGTACTCCCTTTACCTCTACTGACAGGGTATAACATGAACAGGGGAGCGTAAGGTTATGGTCTGAGAAAGAGGACCCCACTTTGGTCACTATGAGCCATATTGTGGACACCTAAGGGCATATACACAGACGTATTAACAACTAAGTAGTACCTGAGCGACAAGGGGTTTTGACCATAGCGACCCGTGTAACAACTATTAAGATCTAGGACCACTGGGATACCGTGAGCTCCCCAAACTACACGGGACAAGTAGACATAGTCTTCTAGCCACGTTTCCGAGACAGAGAAGACATTGACAACGACATCTGTTAAAACGGTGGTTACTATGTGTAAGAACATTTTTCTGACTAATCGATATTAAAGCCCTCACCTTGACGTGTGACTGATAGGCACTGGAACTAGTGTAGTATCAAGAGGCATTATGCTGCTTAGTTAAGCTGTAGAAGCCCATTTACCAGTAATAGAACGACCTTGACTAAGTCACTTACTGATACTTGTTGTCTCTTACTTGAATGCAGAAGATAGTCAGTGTATGGATCTCCAACTCCTCAGAAATGAAGCTAAATTTTTTCAGATTGTGTATCTCTGGTACCAAAATTGTCCATGACTCCAAGGGCAACAGGGATCCTACAAAAATCTTCTGATAGAAGTAGTCAGGGTGTATTGGAGTCTTCAAACATCATAGTATCATCTAACAGCACCACTGAGTTCCAAAAAGATTCATTCCAACTTGATGAACTTTCTGGATCTGATGGGGATAACAAAAAACATCGCTGCCCACGGTGTTACAAATGCTTCAATCGCCCTAGCTCCCTTCAAATTCACATGACCACACACAATGGTAGTAGTAAGTGTTCATATCCTAAATATTACAATGCACATTTATCAATCGAGGATCCCATTAGCTCCATATCACTGTCCATATCCTGGATGTGGGCGGATGTTCAGTGTAAATTCCAATATGCGTCGTCACTATCGCCTGGGTCATCAACTAGATATCCACACAAGTTCATCTGCAGGTCATCATAGATCTACCAGACAGGTACCTATTGGCCAGAAAGGCATATCTGTGACCCAGTCCCAATTCATGGGAAATGGGTCAGGTATCTCAAAAATAGGCTTACCTGTAACCCAATCCCAATCCCAATCCCAATCTGTGGGAAATGGGTCAGGTAATTCACATACAGTAGGCCTACCTGTGACCCAATTCCAATTCCAATCCCAATCCATGGGAAATGAGTCAGATTACGGGTCCGAATGAAACGAGGATTTGTGCTTTATTGGATTCTAGGTGATCATCAAGGGAATATTAAGTGAAATGATTTTTTTGTAATCCCTCCCTCTTCTACTTCTGTCCTATCTCAAAAACCAGCTGTCCTGTTACCCTATTATTTTCCCACACCAAAATCTATCATTAAAACTTTTCTCAAAATTTTGTAGCATATACACTGACTCTAAATACTGTGTAATTTCATCCAGATGTTGTTTCTACGTCTATAGAAAAAAATTGAACAAAAACAGTCCAGAAATGCACCCAGGAGATGCTGATTACACATTGGTGTCTCAGTACCAGATTAAGCATAGTACTCCTTGATACTGACTCGGAGTAGCTTTTATATGAGCCACCAAAAAAGGAAAACAGCCAGTTGATTGTCAAGACTCAAGATATGATTAAAAGAATTTCAGATTTCCGAGTTTTTAAGTAAATTCAAGGGTTTAATCAAAGAGAGTTTTTTGGGGCTGGCATAGTCCACAATTATGTTCCTGAACACTACTTTGAAAAAGTACAGTAAATGCCATTTCTTTGATTAAAAATATTTCCTGAGGTCTGATGGAGCTGAGCTGAAGTGAGCCAAAGTTGAGCAATGACATACTGATTACATATATTCAATAAGTGCCAGCTATAAGCTGTCAGGTCATCATATCTTTCTTTGAATATGAGTGGCCGCCATAAGGATGTGGACCGGGCCCATCACAAAAAAAGACACTCTGTTGGAACTCTGTTCCAACCACCAGAAGCCCCATAACCCTCAAAAATATTATAGGAAAATCCAACCAAAGGTCCTCTGTTTCAGCTCACTTGCAATATAGATAGAACTCAGTTGGAACTAAGAGAATAGTTCTCCAGAACAGAACAATTCTGATTTATATTCTAACTCACATAGAACTTGGCTAGAATAATTCCCTAATCCAGAACTATTCTTGCGGTTATAACTGGTTCTGAGGATTCACAACTCGTTGCCATCCAGCATATTTTTCCGTATCACAATCAGACAGATATCATTTCATAACAATAACAATGTCATTTACTTGTACAATACTGAATGCCAAATAGTGGTACAAAAGACGAGTATGAGTACAAGTATGAGGCCGAGTCACGGTCCGGTCCAAGTCCACAGGCATGAAAGAAAAAGGAAAGCAAATAGAAGCACACTGATGATTCCCAAGCCTGAAAGTCCGAGTCCGAGTCCGAGTCCGAATCCAAGTCCAACTTGATACTACCGGAATAATGTCCTTATCTGTGACACATTTGGCCTTGGTCTTCTCGAATCCAAAAACCTTACTGTGAAGAGAAGACAATCAGACGACATAACAACCAAGACAAAGAAAGAAAGACACTAGCCAATTCCACCACACGAGAGTATTTTTAGCAAAAATACTGTTGGCATGCTCAACAGAGCAACAATGAAGTCGTATAGTGACGTCGATACCTCTCTGGATCCACTGTTCAAGCGGGCGGTAAGGTTCCGAGATATGTTCATTCGTTCTGATATAAATTAAATATCAGTATTCCAATACAATTGGGACGCATACATGCATCCTACCTTTGCCTCAAGTATTGCGTATACCCAACGCATTGGTGATCAACAAGTGGCTGATGTTCTTGGGTAGCGCGTCAAAGTGTCGATGGAGCAGAGCCATGGGAGCAATATTGTCTCGAGAACTGACACGTACAGAGTTGTGGGTGACTCAAGGAGCAGAATCACGAGTGCTAGAAACAGCGGAGCCATGCCTACCGGCACCCGAGTGCTGGGGATAGTGGAGACAGACTCGAAACGAAGTGAACATGTCATCTGGGCATTGAGAAAGAGATCGGAGATGAAAGATGGTGGAGGAGTAAAGAAGGAATAGACGTGGTCCAAGGGTCCGAAGCAGACTACGTACAAATGAGTAAAACGCGCATATATGCAGTATAAAAAGCAGAAAACTTACAGGGTTGTCGAATGGCTCTTCCTCCCATCTCTGACTGAGTCGATCCCCTTCAAAGGAGGTCGCGTAACTAGACCAGGCAGCGGGGATGATGACGGTAAAGAATAAAGAAGAGAAATGACGTGTCAAGCTTTTAAATGTTAAGACACGTCGGTGACTTACATCAGCGTGTATTGCAAACAGTAGTCATGTGGAAAATCTATGTTCGGCGTCCGGCATTACTAACCGGACATCGGACATGTACCACTTGTCGTCCATCTTGAGTATTCCGGTCACCTTTAATTAGATTCCCTTCAGACTTGGTATATGTAGATATAATAGTGATAACTACGTATTAGACCGCATTTGCTGTGAGATATATTGACGTTTCTATTCCATAAGAAACACTTCATATCTATTTAGGCCCCGCTCTGAAATTCTTCAAGTGGGGCTTTGGTGGGATGATCGTCAGGTACAGACCTCACTCTCCTCTTCCTGCGTGCTCTTTCAGAGTCCTCTCCATCCTTCAGATACAGATATGTGGCCCATTGTGGATGACTATGTCTTCTTTGCGGACAGACACCTAACATCATGGGGATTTGTTGATGAGAAAGCGGAGGTATATGGATTGAATGAAGAACTATGTAGTCGTCGTGCATCTATATTGTAGTATTGTTTCTTTGTCATGGAGGATGTAGTATTGAGCAGCAAAGGCTAAGTAACATATGCTTCTCACGGTAAGTAGATTCGATCCGGTTTTCCATTTTTCTTTATGCTCCATTTCGTTTCTCTCTAACCCCACTTTCAAACTTCATTGTGGAGTTGTGATATATCTCGTAGCAAATGCGGTCTATTCCTGAGCTTTTTCTAGACAAGAAATGTGCTGTTCCCAAGATGAGAAATCAGTGGGCTGTCACGCTCTGCCGGACTTGCCATGTCGGAGATTGAAATCCTGACGTCAATGTCGCGCTGCGTTTGGGCTAGTCGGAGTTTGAATTTGAGATGTGACTGACCGAAAAGTGGTACATGTCCGATATCCGGTACAAAGATAGTATGATTGAAGTCTCGCTGAGTCGCTACACTGCAGCGTTGAAATTAATTTGAAGTCTGTTGTACCTTGGTAAATTAGTTCTGGCCAGTTCCAGCTTAGTTGCAGTATCTTGAAAACATTCTGACCCATCACAATATTTTCCAAAGTTCCAATGAAATCCTAACCAGAAATTTCAGTTCTGACTGAGTTCCAATGTCCGAAAATATTCTATCCAGTTGGAACCTTCAAAAACAGGTTGCAACAAAGTGTCATTTTTTGTGATGCCCAGCCAGGGGATCTCAAGCTGCTCCTGTTTACTCCTTGTTGAATTGTGGACTGACTTGTGGTCAAGGTTGGACTGAAAAAGGTTTCATTCCAGCACTTTGTGTGGATCATGATCCATCTACTAGCAGCATAACTTCCTTGGTACCATCATGATCTTTTGCATGAACTTTGCCAAATTGCCATTCCCTTCACATTCACATAAAGATGTGCGGTAGCAGTAATCATGAGTTTTTATATCCCAGACAGTGTTATACATATTCATTGAGCAACTGTATATTATCCGCACCCCGGTGCGGGCGAAAATTCAGTGTAAATTCCAATTTTCACTGCCACCATAGTACCGCAACCACCGTTATCTAGGCTGTGCCCTAGGAATTATTTACACCACTGCAACACAATCGACGTGTGTACTTAACAGTGCAGAGAAGCTATGCGACCTCTCGTCCATATCCATACCTTTACTCAAAAGGATTTAATCTATTGGGCACAGCGATATATCAGGCGGCCACAAGCCTATCTCTTATCAGAACTCACCGCCTTTCACTAGCATCCGCCTACGAAGGCATCTGTTGTATGTATTTATAGTCTTGTGACTAAAGGGCTATACCCTCTATAAAATAGGCGTCTATAAATGGCTTTAGGCACGTTCATCTCTGTAAAATTTCCTATACAGCTTTTTTGAAGTTTTATAAAGATAAAGGTACTTCCTTCGAAGTTTCACTTTCTTCGGTGATGATTCCTACTACTGCAAGTGATACCTATGCCCTCTCACTCATGCCCAAAGGGCATGGATATCCTCTTTGGGTCCCCGAGCCCAATGATACCCTTCTTCCAGAATATCGGGATGATGGTGTACGTATCGGCGATGTCGGTTTTGTAACCCCCGATGGCGGTTTCAATTTCCTGTTCAACATCTGTTTGGAGAATGACCATCCGATCAACCGATGGCTTGGTACACCTCGAGGATTTCAGCCCATCGAACTGAATCCGAAAATGGTACACTCAGTACCTCATAGACACCGGTCTGGAGCACCTATCTGTAGCTCTGGAACCGAGCAATTTCAGTTGTCTAGTGAAGGATTAGTACAAATTCCGTATGTCGTTCAAATATCTTGCAACCTATTGCTCGTTGGTGACTAACTTCAAAATATACTTATGTTAAAGTGGTCTTCCTTTAGGTGCTGGCGGAGGAATTGAGCTGAAATTCTCGCGTTCACAAGGTGCTGCTTTAATGCTTCCAGAAGGAGCATCTCGAGTCGACTATCTCGACCTCAATACTTTCCGTAAACATGCTGCTGAGAATGCCGAGTTATGGTATCAACATGCCAATGAAACTCTCGGACTCGAAGCTGGTAACAGTTCTTTATACCTTTTGACCGGTTACGACAAAACGATTTGCTGGGAGACAGCAGCATTCTCCAGCCCATCCAAAGTCCGTTCCATATCCCTTCATTTTGTCGCAGGGCCAGGCGGTGAAGGGAGGCTTGCCTTATCACAATCGTCTCTTTTACACAACTCCGTCTCGAGTCGGTGTTCTCCTCCCTCGAATCGTTTGAACAATCAAGCCGTGTTCATCCGTGGTTTCAAAATAATGCTGCGAAAAGGTCCAAAGGCCAAGTTTTTGAAGTCGGTAAAATTTATCGACGTCGTTGGAGCGAAACCTGAAAACGTTATTCATCGAGGAACACGTTTATCCTCAGTCCTACAACACAGCCTGGGATCCTCGAGTTCGAATACTGTGACGGACGGATCCTCTAATCAATCTCACCAGCATTCATATAATGGATTTACGGAGAATAACACCTCTCCTGTTGATACCTATGGGTCAAAGTCTGGTGTTGGAAGTGGCTCTTCCGATTCAGATGAAACAGTAAACGTTGAAAGCGACTCTTCCGATTCAGATGAAATAGTAAACTCACTTAAGGTAGGGGTTCTGCCATGGTGTTTTTACGCTGAGGTCTTTTTCCCAGTCACTGATGATTATTGCTTCCCATACCTAGAAACTCCATCCATTGAACATCGTCAACGAACATATATTAGGCATGGTGGGTTATATATATTCATGTAGGAAAACTATTGATGTATAATTGGATCACCTTGAAATTTAGGAGCTCAATGCTAATATTGCAATAACTCATGATGATGAATGGTGCAAAATTCTACGAGATGTAAGTTCATTCTCTGTTGTTCATTGTCATATACATAATCGAGTCAGTTCCAGCAAGATAGTGACCATTTACCTGAAGATGCTGAGTTGATTCGTCGTATTATGGAGAACTATGATGTGATCAAGGTTACAGACGGTGAGTGTGAGTCAGCTCCCCCCCGAAATTGAAGCTGATCCATCTTTAAGAATGTGTATCATTGGTGGCAAAATTATCTACAGCAACAGTTACAGAAAATGATTTGCACCGATCTTCTGATACAGATGAACAGGGCACATCAAACCCCTCGAGTGCCATAGGGTCACCAGGATCTAGAATTATCAACAATGTGCCCAGCGATACCAGTTTTGGGGAACAGCGAGTCCATGATGAATCCACTATGCAGACACATATACAGGGATCCACAGATGTTATACCGAGTACCACTAATTTCGTGCGAGGAACGAGAGTCTGGTATTGGAATGCGAGGGGACAAGTACAATATGGGACAGTCATCTCCATTTCCCTCATGCCAAATCGCACTGTTATATGTAACATCAGGCAGGACAGTGGAGGGAATGTCTCACTGCCTGCAACATCTTTGGAAATGGCTTCATGAAAACTTAAATCGATTAGCTCTGTGGCATTCCTAAAAAAGAGTGGTTTAATTTTCGAATACTTTCATTACCAAAGACGGGCCCTTACAGAGATTGACTACGTATACTGTAACAGATTTAGACATTGTCTCTCCTTTATGATGTACTTACTAGGTCTGGAAGGTCCTCGTTTTGTAATGTATTTAGAATGCCTTCTCCTACAACTATTGATCATTGTGGCTACATTTTTAACTCATACTCAGGGCGTACAAGCGAGAGCTGATCCAGTGCTCGCGGGGCTCAGTACTCACCTCGACGAAGTCTCAGATATTGGGTCAGACGAAGATGAGAATCAGGGAGATACTGCATCCCGCAAAGAGTCTAAGTGCAATCGCCCACAAGAACAAATGACATGTCATTACTCGGCCTGTTCTTCCAGATGGTACGGGTTTCTCCAGTCCTCAACATAAGTACTTAGGTTCCCGAGTTATTGCTTTATATATGTATTCATTCCTATATGTAAGCACGTCAGCTGAAAAACATCCTTAAGGAATTCCTTTGAGCTGATTATAATAATACAAGATGAAAGAAGTTTACGACTATTGACGAAATGCAACGAGTTCGTAGAGCGATGCAAGAAAGAAAGCGACAAAAAAGACATGGCAGGTCTCCAGGGTATTAAACCCGGGGCAGATCGGTAAGTATTCAATGACAGCGTTAGTCGATACACGATGGAGGATGCAAAATGAATGTAGGGATGGAGATTGAAAAGTGAGAGGAATGCCAGAGTGGGAAAGGGTGTAGGACGGAGACGTGATACTGTCGGGAAGACCTATCAACGTCAAATCTATACTGTATCCTCTATTATACTCAGGAGTCTATGAATTGTGAATAATGCGCGAACGACTAGGACTTGGATACTCACGGGAGATATGCAAGCCCACCCATAAAATCGCTAACTCGCTCTACTAAATCATCCTTTGCCAATAGCTCTAGTCATTCTTCACATGGCTATACCCGCTCGTTCCGCCCCAACCAAACCAGCTTCCCCTCTGGGCCTGTTGAGGCCTCGCGTATTCATGCCCTTGTTCATCCAATGGGTCCTGTGCATGTTCCGCCCGAATTTCTTCAAACGTACTCGTACTAGATCCGGTCCTTTCTCGAAGATATCCTCCTTCCACCTCCCGTCCGGGAGAAGCTAGGGTCGAAGAAGCAAATGAGTAGGTCGACCTCGGCGAAGAAGGTAATCCCGAAGGAATATCCTGCTCCATAGTCGAAAGTGCTGCCAGCTCCGCTTCTAACTGTTTCCGACGCTCGAGTATAGACTGTGTCGTTATCGTTGAAGCCCGAGAAGCACTGGGTCTGGATGAAGGACCGGGACTAGCCGCTCCATCATCCGAGTCTAAATCATACCCTCTCGTAGCCGAAGAGGAAGGTGCTACAGAGAACCCCGAAGAGTATGTGCTCGGATGGGGTCTCTGCACTTGATTTCCACCAGTGGCAGTTTGGGACATCTGGTTCCACAACGCTGCACCTGTGGTGAGTACTGTAGGACCATAGGACCTCCAGAAACCCGAAACGAGTTGTGCTGGACCTGAAGCGGCTGGGGGTGGATGAACAGGAGTGGGTGGTGCGGCAGGGGCGGAAGCAGAGGCTGGTTGAGCACCGAATGCGGACTGAACTAGCGTGTCCCAAATGTTCTTCCCCCATTCTTGTATGTAACCCCAAACTTGTGCCTTTAACTCTTCTAGAGTCCGATCGATCCTTGCCTCGTGTTCGTCAAAGAAGGGCTTGAGATGAGCTTGGAACAGATAGGTGGAACCTTGAGTTTGGGGTGACGAGAGATAAAGAAGAAAGAGGAATTTAAAAACGGAATAGAGGGGAATAAGGGAGAGAAAGAAGGAGAGGGGAGGAGTAGATTCGACGACGGTGAAAGTGCCGATGATACACCAGTACATCAACCATCGTTCAAGCTCTGGTGTCGACGCAGGTCGGACTGAAAGGGACTTGTAAGAGGCGTAGGCAGGGTAGAGATACCCGCACGTTATCGAAAACAACCAGAAAAACATGGTAGACAGACAAGATGAGTAAATTATGTAATTGCTCTTACATACGTCTTAAAACGTACGCGTACCGCCAATGCCGAACCTCGATGAGTGCCGTTCCAAAATTACTTGCCGACGGGTCGGGTGGATTTGATGGTAATCAGGATATCATCCGTGACTCTCCTATTCGCTTTGATCGACAACTGAACGCAACAATGTCGTGAATTTGTAGAACAGCATTCCATGGTCACGATTTGTGGCTTGAATAAATTAGGAGGTATTAGGATGATGGATTTTGCTCGGAGTATAGTTTTTTGACACAAAGGAAACAATTTCTAGTAGCACTGGAATACACCTTATCCAGACAAGATCAAACTTGAC
>ML179422.1:39265-76970 GCA_004369135.1 Dendrothele bispora CBS 962.96
GTTATGCATATATTCTCAGTACAAAACACTATTCACCCTTATTCACCCACCAAAACCACAGAGTACATAATCTGTCTCATGCTCCTGCCATGCGAGGACATCTGTTTATTGCTATAGAAGCTGGACCGGGAATTTTGAGTCATTGTCAGATTGCGAAAAAACGTCCAGATCTGAGGTCAGGAAACGTGGGAACAATTTAAGCGCCTAAGAAAAGTACAGATAAATCAGCCCAAAATTGGAAAAAGTTGTCCTTTAGGAGTCTTGCCGTGCATCCGCAGAGTGATAAGTCCATTAGTTCCGAAGTATCGGTGCCTCTTCCTCTATAATCTTTCTAGAGAACGGGCGGAGTTTTTAAGATTGTTAAGCCACTGCTTACATAGATAAATGAAAAAATACTTGTGACTTGAGAGTTGGTAGGGGGTGAAATCATTTTTGGCCGTCAGTGTACCTCACTGAGTCACCTCTTTTCGTTAATAGAGGTGGTTAGCAAGGGCCTTTGGAAAAATCCGACACGCAATTTTTCTTTGTTTGTCGCTTCAAAATAAACAGTTTTCTACTGTCTTTCATTTTACGTCCGTCCATCCCAAGCTCCATAGCTTCATATTCTGTCTTTTATTATTTATTTACAAGCTTCAATAGTCCAATTTATCAGAACGGGAGAAGAGGGAAGAAGGGGATGGACCAACTCAACGTCTCTCAACGTGTTATGGGACACAGAATTTGACCGATCACTGCTCGGTTTACTCCGAAAACTCAAAAAACCATGTTGCTAACCACCTCTAATTTGTCTACATCAGGATTCCGAAAAGTACGAGATAGATGGGTGAGTAGAGCATTAGAGATTCTCACAGAGCAAGCGGAGGTCCGTACCAGAGGGTGTGACGATGTCACTAAGCGTCATACCGGACCTTGCTGTCTTGATTTTAATCCTTGCACGTCCGGCCGATACTAGCCGATACTAGCCGATACTAGCCGATACTAGTCACCAGGACAGGCTTGTCGTCATCCTCGCTGCTGAGTAAAATTCGGGTCAAGAGGTAGATGGCAGTGAGTAGAGAATTAGGGAAGGATTGTTTTAGGTGCATACGATTCGACGGGCGGTGAGCAGATCAGGCAGAAACACATACCAGGCGTGACAGCGTCACGGAGTGTTACACCGGACCTTAGGTTGTCGGGTCTTGATTTCGGAAATTAATCCTTGCGTGTCCGGCCGATACTAAGGGATGGAGTTATTGCGAAAGTCGGGATTACTATGACCTTGTATTGGAGACCCACATCTCAAAGAACAAAACGTAAATAATTCTAAAGTAGACCCACCTTCAACAGCAGTGTGGGTACTCAATATTCAATGTCAATCCTGAAATATGTGGATAGTCAATAGTATGACTTGAATCAATAGATACTAGATCCATACATAAGTATCAGATCCATTTCAAATGTCGACACTCTTCACTTCGTATCTTCCTTTTAGAGTAGATCTAAGGGGAAACAAACAGAAACATCAGTGGATGAGATGAAAACATCTAGAAGCACCAGTAACATCTTTTAGTGAAATGTCAGCTAGCTTGAACACGTAACGAAATGAATCTATCACAACTTTGAAGCTCGACAAAAATCCAGGTCGTTCCAAACTTTTGGAGAAACTTAGCTTTGCTATAGACGAGATGCGAGCGGCAGATACGATAGAAAAGTATGTATAGCAATGGAATCAAATGGGCCCTTTTCCAAGTGGTAACAACCACAAAGAGTGGATTCGCCGTTTCTGGGTCAAAATCACGGTCTTGTTGTAATTGAAATCATAGCCTTATCACCGGTAGTTCTGTATGTACCTGAGAGTTCGGAGTCAGACGAAATGTTTACGTTTGCCCTTTCTCGGAATTCATCCTGACATTGTTCATGATATCTTCAAAATATACCTATAGGTGCTGCAATATTTCAAGTTAGAGCGAGTACAAGACTTGACAACTTTTGTGGTGAAAAGGGAGTGGTTCGGTCTCAAAGTCGCTCAAGCCTTGGCCCGGAGATCGTTGAATTATCGTTGAAACACGGTCCGCCACACTGTTGAAACCAGCACGCTCTTGAATTCAAACCATTTCAGTTGTCTGGCCACCTGTTCCATATAATGCAGCAAAGAAACACAACTTCCGTGATACCTCGGGAACAAGCCAACAGAAATTCGAGTAGCCCGGATGAATTATAGACCGGACAGGTCCAACATGCTCGGCGATGAGCTATTTCAAGTTCAAGTAGAACGTGAAAATTGATCACGTTCAACCCACCAAGAATAGACGTAATGGCGACTAGGCCAGACCGGCTCGAAGGACGGCTTGCATGGATATTCGGGAATGACACGGACCAGGTCTTGAACTATCTTTTGCTGAGTTGTACCCTCTAGTCATGGTAACTCAAATATTTTGAAACGCAAAATTATTAGTGCTTCACCGGTTCAGGCTTAGGGGGTCACCAGTCCCTCTATTCCGATTCAGTAGCCGTGATTTTACAATGGTTCCTTAATAAACCATGAAACTTAAATACAAAGCTGACGCTCAGATATTTATGGCTCTAGGAACCGGGAAATAGGCACCTTGAACGAACCTACTTGATCAAACCTATAACCGAATGATGTGGAAAGTCGATCTGAATAATCAGACGATATTTCTGTAATATCATTGGCGCCGCTTCCGACCGCTCGAGTTCGTTGCCATCCTTGCTCTAAATATACTCTTCCAAAGGATGCTCTAAGACTATAAAGTCAGTAATTTGGAATCCAAAGCTTCAAGCCAATATGCAGCTCCTCAAACTCGTAGCCACTGTGAGTAAATAACTCCGATAGCTCGATCTCACTCTCTTCATCGTTAAAATTCTATCTAGGCCATCGCTTTCATCGCTGGTGTAGAAGCCGCCGCGAATTTCTTCCCAGTCGATGCCGTCGGGAACATCGCCGCTGTTCGGGACGACACGGGAAAGGGTGCCACCCACATCTTCTACCAAGCTCGCAACGGTTCCATTGTCCGTCTTTGCACTACTACTGCTTTTATTGGAAACGGCAAGCAGAACTGTGGTTCCACTGAAGTCGTACCTGCAAACGAAGTCATGTATGGTACCCCAATCACTGCAGCTCCCCTCTGGACATCTGCTGGAGCCTTCGATGGAGTGAGCAATTTGGACTTGACTTTCTTTCCAAAAAACTCACCGAGATTATCAGAATAATGTGTACTACTACTCTCCCGACGGCATCTTGAGCGAGTATATTAATGCCAAAATGCTTCATGGACCAAGCTGTACACAATGTGTCACCAACCAACGTTTCAGAGTTGTCAACGGCTCCGTAGCCCTATACTCTTTCGCTGATAACAAGACACCTGGAATGCAGTTGAGGGTCGGATTTGAGAGTGTTGAATCTCCTGGAACCATCACTGAAGCAACCTTCAACAGTAATACGCAGAAGTGGTCACTCTCTATTTTGCCTAACTAGTATCTCTTTGATTGTTGACTTGGAGTAATCCATGGCATGAATTTGCTCGAATGATATGTTTTGTTGGTGCTCTGTATAGGCTGGTCATCTGTCACTAACTAGAGGCATAAATCATCATAGCTTGGTACGAGTTTTTGCGTCATACCTTGTATGCTTGTAAAGACGGATGAAAGCCAATTGCAAAAGACACATACTATGTATGTTCAATCTATTCGGACCAAATAATGCTGTCGCGTTAGCCAGGCGATTGTCAGATAACGGGGACAGATACTGATGACACATCTATAAGCAAGCGTACCGCAGAGTGACAGTCGGCTGGCCTGAGCGTACATCAGAAAACATGGTCAGCAATGCCATTTTTTGTGATCTAGAACTTCTCCGAGCAGTGATCGCTTACTCGAGTTCGTGCACTTGTACGTAGGACCGTATGGACGACCGTTAACGTTGAAACGTTGAACGTTTTTCTCTTACTAAGCGAAAAATCGTCTCTCGGAGAAATCCGAGGGCCGTTGTAATGCCGAACACAAAACTCGAATAGGACCTCGATCGACGATAAGTGTTCCAAAATTACTTGTCGACGGATCGGATGGATTCGACTTGTGCGATAGTATTCAGGGTATCATCCATAACAAGAGACTCTCCTGTCTACTTACTCTGAGGCAAGAGAGTGATATCCCTCCGGGGCAATGAGCAATTTAGTTTTTGCACGTTGGACGAAAACCTCGTAAATGTGTACTTCAAGGCGCATAAGTATTCTCACAATTCCCAAAAGAATAGAATCTTCTTGGACCACGTCAACGCGGAATGGTCTAGAAGTCCTGGAGAAGGAGGTGGAATCTATTCACCGGACTTGTCTCAAGAAACGTGGGACTTCGGAGTAATATGGTGTTTTGTTCTGACATTGTTCATGACACCCTATATCTCCAAAATTTATCTGTAGGTGCTGCAATGGTAAGTGAGATTCAAGAATTGAAAACTTTCATTGAAGTGAGAAGAGAATGGACCAGCTTCGAGTCGCTCGAGTCTTAGGATTGTTCCGCTCAAACACGGGCTGTGTCAGAATCAACTCGAAGCGGTTTATTGCTACACCATTTCAGTTGTCTGTCTTTTGAAATTTTTTCCATATAATCTCTTCTAAGATACAGTAAAGAAGCAAATTTCCATGGTACCTTTGGAACAAACCATTAACCAACAGAAATTTGAATAGCCTGGAGTCGTTAGCCGGACATGTCAAAGATTTGGACAATCTGCATGCTCGGCAATGAACTATTTCAAGTTCAAGAACCACTCAACTTGAAAACGAAAATTAATCACTTTCTGTCAAGAATGTATTATCTCGGTTTTCAAGCTTGAGATCGGAAAAGGTAGGTGCGATGTCGATTGTACTCGGCCGGCTTGACTTGGAAGGACGTCTCTCATGAACATTTGAGTTGAATGAAACGATTGTCACACACACCAGGTCTTGGAATACCTTGGCTTTCGGTGAGTGTTGGGTGTCCAGTCCGACTAGGAAGATTCTGACACAAAACCACAACAGGGGTTGGTATGCTGTTCACTCAAAAACATGTGTATGTAAAACGGCATCCTTTTTCGTTGTGTTTTTCAATGCATGAAAGATCTAGGTGTAAAAGCTATCTTGTGAATAGGACACTTTTATTGATTTTTTTTTGATGCATGGAAAACAGTGAAGAAGTATGACATGTTACAATGATCAGTTTCGAGGGAAAAGGCCGTGAATTCACCAGCTAGAAGATATTCTAGTTCGATTTATGACATTGGTAGGACTTGGGAAATTAACACCGAAAGAACAGACACCCTGAACGTAGATAAACAAAACCGAATTAAGTAGAGAATATCCGGACGATGCCCCATTCTAACTGCTCGAATTCATTGCCATCCTTGTCTCAATATATCTCCGAATATTCTCCCAAAGGATGCAGTAAAAAGTACTATAAAAGTCGGCCTTTTGGATCCCAAACCTCCAAGCCAATATGCAGCTCCTCAAACTCGTAGCTACTGTGAGTAGATTTCTCATAGCTTCTGATAGCTCGATCTCACTCTCTTCGTCCATTAAACTTCTAGGCAATCGCTTTCATCGCTGGTGTAGAAGCCGCGGCGAATTTCTTCCCCGTCGACGCCGTCGGGGACATTGCCGCTGTTCGTGACGACCTAGGAAAAGGCGCCACCCACATCTACTACCAAGCTCGCAACGGCTCCATCGTCCGTCTTTACACGTCTACCGCCTTTGTTCAAAACGGCCCGCAGGACCGTGGCAGTCACACTGAAGTCGTACCTGCAAACGAAGTCATGTACGGTACCCCAATCACCGCAGCTACCCTCTGGACACCCGCTGGAGACTTCAACGGAGTGAGCAATCTGAACTTGACTTCTTTTTAAGAAATGTTAGAAAACTCACCGAAATTATCAGAATCATGTGTACTACTACTCTCGCGACGGCATTTTGAGCGAGTATATCAACAATATCCAGGCTCATGGACCAAGCTGTACACAATGTATCACCAACCAACGTTTCGGCGTTGTCAACGGCTCCGTAGCTCTATATGCTTTTGCTGATAATAAGACACCTGGAATGTTGTTGAGGGTCGGATTTGAGAGTGCAGGATCTCCCGGAACTATCACTGAGGCGACCTTCAATAACAATACTCAGAAGTGGTCGCTCTCTGTTTTGCCTAACTAGTATCTCTTTAATTGTCGATTTAGAGTAATTTACGGAATTGATTGAGATATGTCTTGATGATGCTCTATATGGGCTGGCCGTCCTTCTGTTTCACCCTCGTATGGACATCCGATTTATTTGGCATCTAGCCTGTGGTCTTTTGAAGAAGTCGTTTACAGCATATCGGGACACTTACGAGTTTTTTGGAACCTGATCGATGATCGGCCAAGGAGCGAGTAACGGGGTCATTGATTCCTGACTTCCAATGCACCGTACTGTGATGAGCTCCTTGCTTAAATATCAACCATAATTGAGTGTATCTGTATCCAGTACAAATCATGACGTATGTTAGTCTTTAGAACAGAGGTTGATCGAAAGCTTGAGAGTTTTAACATGGTACCTTTGATCCTCGACATCCCAAGGACGGCTTCAGATTGAAGCTAGCAATTTCTGTATATTCAATCCATATAGTGACATCACATCAGTAATATGGGTATAGATGATTGGGTTGTCTGGAATCCAGCCTAGTGAACCTACCTCAAAGGAAAAACCTTCTAAAATCAGGAACCTTTTATTGACGGCGTCGCATAGACCTTTGACAGTCATTTTCCAGCATCATCCTCCTTTCAAAAATGTCAAAGAATAAGTAAGGAGGTACTCACCTACCGGTATTCTTGTGGACATGTGGGAGAACAGCCTTGGATGATGGATCAAAAAAAAAAAACAGAGAATCACGTTTTTCTGTGAGATTCTTGACGAACTTACGTAAGTGCACTCTCGAAATGCCTCGACAACGACGACAGCGAGCAAAACATGAACCCAACTCCTCCTATGATGAAACTCCTTCCTATTCTGAATGGCTCAAGATGGAACCGCACGATCAACTTGCAGTATGCACCGAAGACCTTGAGGAATTCCCATTCTTGGTTGGGGACACGGTTGCATTACT
Organism: Dendrothele bispora CBS 962.96; assembly: GCA_004369135.1. NCBI lineage: Eukaryota > Fungi > Basidiomycota > Agaricomycetes > Agaricales > Dendrothele > Dendrothele bispora. The sequence goes on from ML179422.1 coordinate 46,367, forward strand.
TTCGAGTTCGGGAGATACGGACGAGTGGTATGGAATAATCGAGGGTATCAGACAGAGGGACCTAGAGGATCCGAATGACGTTTGGGTGAGGGTGCAATGGTTTTACTCACCCGAAGAGACAGAGGCTCTTTTGCACCGAGTGAAAGGGCAGAGCAGAAGGAAGTCGGTAAAGGGGAAAGGGAAGGAGAAGGAGCATATCTTCGATCCTAATTCCTGCAGTCCGACAGAGCGCATTCTTTCTGATCACTACGATATCATTACCACTTTTGCACTCGAGAAGGTAGTCACGATTCCGTTTTTCGATGAGTCCGACTTCCAGAATCAACAAGATATCCCTCTGGGACAACTCTTTTATCGATATACTCTGGCAGTCGGCACCGCAGATTTGAAGACCAGCCCTCCTTGTCTTTGTTCACGAGCATTTAGCCTCTCCAGAAAGGACCCAGATCAAGGCATGCGTCTATGCGCGGAGTGCAAATGGGCCTGGCATTATCGATGTTTGCTTAACGGTGGATTTGTCGACGAGCATGCTGCAGGAAACCACTTATCGCGACTACTTGGACAGGCTGAAGGCGATAACGTGCAAGAGACTGGTCAGCGGTCGACAAAGAAGCGAAAACTCTATTCCGAACCATCCCGATCTAATGACTCTTCAACACGGTTTCTACTTATACTGACACAAATCCCTTCCTCTCTCCTTCTTCTTGCCGCTCAACCTCTAGTGAGAGGATCGATGAGCTCTATTCCGCTCCCTGTCCCACTTCCGAATCTTCTCCTGAACGCTCCCTCTGAACGCTCTAAACTCTCCAATGGAAATAAACGTGTCAGCTCCGGAGCTTTGCCTATAACTGGTAACGTCTGTGCCGTTCTAAATGCTCGGACGAAGCTACGCAAACTAGCATGCCTTTTGGAAAGCAATCATGACTCTGGTATTTCATCTGAGATGGAGAACGATTCTGAGGTTCAGCAAGGATATGTACCCCTTTCTGATGACCCGGACGTAGATGAAGAAATAGACTTGGATACCAACGATTTTTCTCGAGAGGAAGAAGCTCAGGTTATCCGAGAGCTTGAAGTTGAACTAAGCGATGACGGCGATGCACCCGAAAGTGACGAGTCACTTCGACCTTTGTCTTCAACGCTCTTCCCTTCTTCCCATCATCAATACTCTGGGACATCCAACGTTCGAAAGCCGAACCCTTCGCGTCAAGTCACACCACCAAACAGGGTAGACCTAGCCAAGTGGGAAGCAGAACCAGGATGGGAGAGATATGTCGTCGCACCGATCTGGATACCTTCCCCCGTTTCTGAGCAGTCCGTAGAGGAAGAAATCTCTGATAAATTATCACCTACTTTGGAGAAGAAAGCAACGCGAACCACGAGATCCAGTATAAAAACGGTTCCAGTCGTCACTAGGTCCCATGGTTCCCTACGAACGACTCGTGCTACCGCCAGCAGAGGGACTGATGACGGTGATCAGAGGTCGGGATCAAGATCGAGCATATCTCCCAGTCGGGCTTCCACAGTGAAAGAAAGCGCAAAGGGAAGGACCAGAAGTGGCAAGGGATTCACATTGGCGGACGGGACCAATCTTACGAGCAAAGGAAAGGAAACGACGAGAGAGTCTACGGGAGCTGTCAGAGGTCCCGAAATGCACAAGGGGAAAGTTGACCGGAACGTGGAGTTCGTAGCCTATCCATTTAGTCCTACCTCTCTTGAGGGTAAAATCCAAAAACAAGCTCAAGCAGCGACGCAGTTCTTTCGTTGCCCGGGATGTGGAAATCTGATTTGACTTTTGATCTCTTACTGTCTTTTCGGACATGATTTCATCTGTTTTGCATTATTGATTGCTCATGGTGTACAAACTTTTTCTTTTCTGTTTTTATGGGCAAAGTTTTGTCGGTAGTGCACTCGTTTGAATGTGCTTATGTTGTGGATTCTCACCTATTCTCACCCACTGAATCCTAGATCCTTAGGCCTGTACTTCGATACAATTCTTGAAAAGAGTTGATAATTGCGAGGGAACTCTGCTGTACACATCAGATTGTTGTCAGCAAATTGACAGCAATGATTTGCGCAGTTCGACTTACCTATTCATCACTGAATGGACAGCCCTGGGTAACAATCAGTCTCCGATTTTGATGCATACATGAATTGCGTCCAGCTCAAATATCATCCTCGGATGTGCAGATGATCATCTTCTCCCTCATTTTTCCTCAAAGATCCGTCTCCCAGTCAAATCTAGTCAGCGGATATAAAACGAATTTACCGACGTTCGTGAGATGGATGATGTTGTCTACTTCGTGAATCCATTCTGCCGAGCTCAACAAGCCGTTTCTGACACCGAAGTCCAGCACAGTGATAGTTGTCATCGAATGTTAACGACATCATTGATAGCAAATTTCAGCTTTAAAAGTGATGACACCAAAACACTATAGGCCTACCCTTGCTAGCTCCTTCCAATATTTATTTCCCTCGTCCATGGACAATGTCGCTGTAATGTACGTCTGTTCCCTAACTTCTAAGCGGGCCAAGTCATAATATTCCGTCTGGTGGCAAGCCATGGACCACTGTTGATCGGTGTCTTACTCAATGCAATTCTGTATGGGGTACGTTTGGATTCATATTTGGGATAGAACCCTGCCCAATTAAAAAAAAGGCTTGGTGAAGCAAAGAAAGCTCAATGGAAAAAAAAGCCTTGGAACGCCCAAACAATTCAACCCCTGAAAGGCCTCAAACAATAACAAACCTCAACCAAGGAAAGTGCAAAAACCAACCGAAGAACTGAAAAACCCCTCCCCTAAAACCCCCCCCCCTTTCCCCCCAAGGAAACCGCCTTGAGCAAAAAAACAAGGAAGGTTTGAAGCCAAAGGGTTGAATGAAAAAAAAGAACAAACGAAAACTAGGGAACAAGGTGCAATAACCAACGGCCCCCAAACAATCAATACTGTATGTGACTTCGGGATTATATGGGAACCACTGATCTACGAAGCCGGTCAGTAGAAATTCCATCGAATTTCCACATTTCGTCTCATCACGACTGTATGATTCAGGAAAGCAAGAAGCTCTCACTCAAGTTCCACGCAGTAAGAAGATTCCCCCCACTTATTTACCATCGTACACAACAGCTAAATTATGCTGGCTGCTATGAATGCACTTCAGTGCTTATTTCTGGTTCGCACATTTTTTGTTATGACACTCGATTATTACTTATATATCCGAATCCAGATCCTGTAGTGACGGTGAGTATTAAAAGCCATTGCAATCAACGTCGAACGACAACGAACGAATGCTCCACATTAGGTCACAATTTCGACAATAGTACAACTCTACCTTACGTGGCGTATCCGTCATTTGAACAAATCCAGCTTCTTGATAGATGGCATCTTGTTCTTCATATTTTCATCGTTCAGTAAGATTATGGCTAGTTTATCTCGTCCGGGGCCGCAATTGACGATCTATCTGGAATAGCGGGAGGCGTTGCCGCCACCATTTGTACAGCTCTCAACCCTGAATTCGAAAAACTCAAGCAATTTCGTTGGGCAATCGTTACCTGGCTGGCTTCCACCGCCTTGGCTGATCTGTCTATCTCTTCCTATCTTGTCTATTTTTTGGTCAGATCATACTGTATACAATGACTGGGCTCGCTTTTGACATCCCATTTCCTCCACGCTAGCTGAAAAATAAGAGCGATTGCACGAAGTCCAGCACGGTTGTAAACAAGATCATTACCTGTGAGTTCATGCCTTGAAATTTTGGGTATACGCTATTTGACGACGAATTCGTAGTGACTATACAGACGGGCACCATTACTGCTGTTGCCACAGTGGCAGATTTGATCACCTTTATGATTAGCCCCGTACGATTTCATGTTTTCCGCCCCAAAATCCACTCTAACCTAGCAAAAACGAAGGACACCACATTCCAGTTTGCGTGGGATTTTTCTGTATCCAAATTGTATACTAATTGTTTGCTTTCGACGTAAGTCAACTATTTCAAGTAAAACTCGCAAAGATACTTACTGACTTTTCACGGTAGTTTGAACGCGAGAGCACGATGGAACAAGCTTCTAACCGAAACTGTCCCTCCAAACGTATCAGATGTCTCTTTTGCTCATGTAGCTGAATCCAACGATCCTACGCGTAGTGTGGAGAAAGTGTAGGATATTTGCACGGACTATATATAGAAGAACTAAAGCAACAACTTGATATTTATACAAATGTAGACTACTTCGCTGTTCAGCAACCCTTCCCTCACAAATCACAAAGAGAAAAAAAGCCGAATCAAGAGAAAAATCCATCCCTTGCCGATGAAACCAGATGGTGACATAAAGGAGAGCTAAGTCGAGGAGTTTCGTACCAAGAACTGTCTGAGCTGCCTTCCCCAAGCGCAGGTAACTATCATGGTGCGAAACCAGGCAGAGAAAGGTGCCAAAATGCCTTAAGTTCGTTTCAAGAAGGTACTGATCAATCGCGACAACATTGTTTTCTTCGCACACATTTCGCTTGCTCGAACACAGTCTGGAACATCAGCATTCGGACCTGGGTAGTTCTTTATCATAACCAATGTGACCGTTTTATTATTATAGCACGTATCCGAAATACAGAAAGAATTGCAATTCAAATATTTCAAAGCTTGTTAAACTGGCAGTTCACTCGACTCAAGGGCAGAAAGTCAAGGTATAGTCAGCCCTGAGGTTAGAGGGACAGGTCCAGAGGGCCGTTCCAGAGGACTCGTCGAAGGCGTAAGCGTAAGCGTTGGGACAGTTGTCCTCTGCGAGTGAGAAGGTCAGATGTACAGTTTCGGCGAACTGGGAGCTTAATATGACTCACTGAAGTAGTGATAGTTTGCGACCCCTGCATGAAATCGGGTTTATATCTGAATATTAGAGTACGCGGAACAAATCACTCACCACTCGGCGGACAAGTCGCAGGGGTGTTGAACTGTCCCGAACAGCAATTGGGAGAGTTAGCTAGATAAGAAAAAAAAGTATGTCATGAGCTGCGATCAGGAAATTGCTGTTAGCATCAAAACTTACTTGGGTTCGGGTCGACCAACTGAGACGAAGAATGCCTTGATCAGTGTTCCGTATTTCTGAACAGAGGGCATAAAAACTTACACAGGCAGATTTGCATCCTACGGGGAACCCAACGGAATCAAAGGGTCCCTTCTGGTTGGCCGGACCTAATGACGGACTGGTGAGCTGCGCAGACCATGAGATAAGGAAATTGGACCAACAGTTTGGACCCAAATCAACTGGACAGTCGGCAACAGGGCAGCCGACATTGTTGGTTATCCTGTTCAGTGCCAAAAATGAATCATCTTGTATCCTGTATGAAGAAAGGTCTCCTTCTAAAGATTCACACACCTGAGTGGCAAATTATAACCATCCACAAGAGAAACTGATGTCATTGGTATAGTGAATACTTTTAACGTTCGCGATGAGATCAGAAGGTACTCACCATCATAGTTGTCTGGGATGTTGGGATCGGTAGACAAGGTCCATTCGGCAAGCGAAGCCGGGGGTACACCCTTTACAGACGAGTCAACGCTGTTTCCAGCACGAAGTAAGGCGCTCTTGAGGTACATACAGTTCCAGTATGGGGATCGCACACGAGGCCTCCGTTACAGCCTCCGTCCAGGCAAGAATTAGGTCCGGGATTCGACGAAAAATCACAGTCGCGTCGTGCCTGGGAATGATGTCAAAATCTTGGCTACGAAATTCGTTAAGTCCCCAAGAACGCACCCACATGCGTCCAGATCTCCAGTTGTCGGGGACGGAGAATGAAACTTGGGTGAAGGCGGCCGCCTCCCATCTGCAAAGTGTTCAATTTTTATTAAGTCAAGAAGATCCCTCAACATCATGTTAAGAATATACATACCCCGTAGCAAAGTTGGGAACAGCGGAACCAACATTCAGGTCAGTGAAGATCTGAAAACAGACACCATTAACATCAGCGGCTAGGAAATAATATCGGTGGGTCCTGGGTTACTAACGGCAGGCCTGAAGGTTATGGGTAAGTAGTTAGTCTACGTTGATCATACGTCCTGCAAAAGACAGACCACATACCAAATCGTGAAAGGGCATGCATTCTTTACCTGTCGAGGCAAACGACCGTCAGGAGGCTTATACAGAACAATTGGGGTAGCTATAGCACTTACAGTGAAAGTTCTTGCGGTAGCAGCAGAGATAGAGGTCAAGAGAGCGCCAACGACAATGAGCTTCGACATATTGTGTATGCTGGAGTGCAGTCCACTGGAGATTGGTCCACCAGAAAGACCATATTTATACGGTCAGTAAATGCGACTCATAATTTAGGATCAGAGTTATTCTTGTCATTAAACGCGTGAAGCACAAGGCCCGTTTTACTGAATAAAACAAGAATTTCACGCACCAAGTAAACCTCGGCGAATAACCAAAATCAGGCAAACTCACATGGTAATCCTGAAGGGTTTTCTTCAGGCTGACCTTAGGGCCACATCTTTTCTTAAGAATTCAAACCCTTAACATTACCATCAAAATAAACATGTTGGTCGGCCGGAACCAATATGCGATTCGCACATGGGAGTTCTTCCGGAGACGATCAATGTCAATGATAACTTGTACAGTCCCATCTCCTGTCCTTTTCGGGTCCTATCTCACCCTGTTTTGGTTATTACGACAAGTGAGCAATCAGGAATGTCCGCCACAAGGTCGTCGGGTTTAATAGGAGTGCTGTAGCTCAAGGATCGAGTGAGTAGCGAATATGACAAAGTCGACCATCAGTACTCGCTGAAGCTCTCAAGCGGTAAGGAATCAGGATCCCATGGCCACAGGCAATAGAATGCGATAAAGTTCAACAGCAGCATGCAGCATGGTGGCAATGATGCATACTCGAAGAAAATCTGGTCTTCGCATTGGACACTAGCGTCGGTCCGCTGATAAATGCATCAAACGCAGAAGATGTGGCCTGTGAAATTCCGAGAAAGTTTGGTTGAATGTTTCTGGCTAGCGCATATAGAATATGTCAGACACATGATACACACTTTGAAGTTCCCGGAAATGATTTTGAATATAAAGACACAAAAGCATGGAGACTACTATGTATATGAAGTTTTCGACACAGAGTACTCGAGCCTAGTACCAAGCGGAAGCATGATCTGAGCTTTTTCCAGACCATCCGCCGGCCCAGCGTTTGGGCCGTTTTACGTGGCACAGATTGATATCCTTGGAGCATCTAGAGCATTGAGTTTCCAGATAATTTATCAGATTTAACCGTATCAGAGAAAGATGATCATCTGCGAAGGGGAATACGAAGAAAGGGAATTTTTTTCCTTCATGAAGGACGGAGGATACCACCGGTGCCAGCTGGACATGTCTCAGATGACCAATTCATCAAATTCACCAGGTACCGCGCGTCTATTTTGTATAATTGATATATGTATGCAGGCCGTAGGAAGTAGAATCCTCAACAATTACAGAAGATTGAAAAGGAAAAGGATCAAAGCAATCTCATTTCATCAACTCAACAGCGGTTCAACGTTGCGTCCGCAGTACTTTGCGGCGACACCTCAAATCAGCTTGTGAATTCACCACAAGTATGTTTTTTAAGGTGAGATTTTTACCAGTAGGAACAGCAATTATGACGTGTCGTGAATAATAAGTAATTGGTATCTTTTTAGGCGTACAGTAATTGTGTCCGTTGATATAGAACGAGAACTGGGGCGACCAAAAAAAAAAGGTCAACGAGAATACGGGAAAGATATAGATGTCCATGAACGTAATCCAGTACCAGCATAAAGTGGCTAAAAAAAAAATCATCATGTACAAGTTGTATAGGGAGAGTCTATAGTAATATATAAAATGAAAGGATCACATCGTAAAATCGTGTAAACTTGTCCATTATAAATTGCGGCAAAGGGAACAGTTGAGAGTCATCGAGGTGTGGAGTACGCCAGCTACAAACAGGCACGCATCAGTATGACGAAAAAACCAAGCTGAAGCTAAACCGGACGTACGAATAGCAATTAGGGCGATGAATGCGGCAATCACGAGAACATAGATGCTACCATATTTTATGATCTGGATTGTGAGGGTGAGTGATGAGGGATCCGAAGAACAAACTTGTGACATTACTTACAATCCAGCGGCGCTGCCTCTTTTGCTTTATCGAATATAATGGGGCACGGATCTGCTTCGAGGGCCTGAGCCAGACTATAGAAAGACAGGAAAAGAAACGAGTCAGCTTGGGAACGACGGTGCTGGCACATCATTACTTACACAAGATAGTGGCGTGGAATCGGTCAAAGTAAGGGATCAAGATGGGAGGAGTAAGCATGAAGAGCAGAATATGTCCTATGATCAGGTCCGAGCTCCAAAGTGACAGCTCAATGATCTTGACCACGAATTCACGCGCTGGCTGTGACATGGCATGAGCGCCAAGGCCACGACCATACCATCGACCAGTCCACCAAGCACGGTTAGTCTCATCGTGCTTGAACTCACGGGACAGGAAGACCGCGATCAAGATCTTGTGAATCGCTCTTTGGATGGCAATGACAGCAATAAGGCCAAGGACTGCATGCGAGACATCCCAAAGCTCCAGCAACCACTATAACCTAGTCAGTTTCCGTCAGAGAACACGTAACAAGTGAACCACGTACCAGGAACTCAAAGAAACCGATCATTCCGAGTGCACCAAGAGCGTGCACGATGAAAGCCATGGCGGAACCGAACTTGGGGAAGAGAGGGTCTAACATAGGTCCAAGGAACAAAGAGATCAGGAATTGCGTCAAAAGTATCGCAGCGTTCCAAACGAGAGGGCCAAGCGAAACGACGGCAATACGGATAAGCGGGCTTGGGGGTTGATACCTTCTGGTCCCGTCGGTGACAGGGAAGGACTTGACGAACATATAGGCAATGACGAAGATGACGGCCATAACGGTGGGGAAGAAAACTTCGGTGAACAAAACCGCTCGCCAAGTGGCTCGGGGAACATCACCCGAGAGCTTCTCAGACGGGTGACCGAGTTTCTTCTTCTTGTAACCAGTAATCATTGTCCTGGACAAGCGACAGTATCCAATCCAAGAGTTGTTGTGGGACCGCGAGTTACCGCGAGACATCCATCGCAAGAATTCTCTGTAGTACTGTGATCAGTATATGAAACTGGCGAGGATAGTGGGGGAATGTGCATACCGATAATCAATAATGAAGTCAGAGAATACAAACTGGTGAGGGTTAAACAGGAACGGTGCGACACACAGCGCGATGATAGAGATCCAGAAGTAGATGATCCAGGGCGTAAAGAGCGTCAACGTGACATAGAGCAACATGACCAGAGTACGCATGCCCAAGTAGATACTCGGCCCAGCGAAACGCGAAAACAAGATGTTGAAGTAGATCCTACTCGTCGCGAAACCACGTCCAGTGGCGATGTAACGAGCACCACCAAAGGTCATGTTAGTCAAGATAGAGTGCGTGAAAATCTGGGTAGAGAAGATTTCAAAGGCGGGGGAAAGTGAAGCGAACTGCTTGGCCAAACGCCATATTGCTTTCCATGTACCACGTTCGATGAGCTCTGCAGGGGTGGAAACAGGCAATCAGGGGTTGGGAAACAGGTGAAGGAACGAGCATACATACCTTGCAAGAACAATGGCAAGAACGAAATCATGAACACCAAGAAAATACTAATGATACACCTCCTGATCCACTCGAAGACAGGAGTAAGGTAGTAACAACCATTCTGTCCCGCAATAACTTGCTGGTCGGCCGTGACTTGACATATAGGCACCGACGAATTGAGAGTACCAAGGAACACCACTAAAGAAAAGGAATCGGAGTCATCAGTAAAAAGAAGCATTTAGATAAACAATCCCAACACACTAGTAACAACAAAGACCTGCACCGACAAAATAACCAACATATTGTTGATCTGGAACCCAGGATGTCCATAATAGAACGTCAAGAACCTGTCGATAGGCAACTGCGTTCCCAAATAATAATACTCCCTACTCAAAATCTGTTCACCCATACCAGTACCGATCTTGGTCGTAAAGTTGAGAATCGTTCCAAACCCAAGATCTCTTCCTTTACCACACTGGTAATACTCCGTATGCTTGATCTTGCCACCCCTACCAAACGCGTTCATACCAGCATAGATATCCTCGTTCAAATGTAAACCCTTTTGCGCCTTTGAAACACCTCCACGAGTGTTCATGTACAACGCGTTGAGGAAATCAGGATGTCCATAATGGAGCTTGCCTCCGATCCAAGCCATAGACCTAGCAGAGAGGGTACCAAACGTCTGTTCCTTCCCAGCAGCCAAATCACCCAAAATACCAATGTTCTCCGAGAAGATGTACTCTCTCGCACCGACAATCGCGACAGGACTCTGTTGGAAGTCCCTAGAAGACCATTGAGCGTATGGACTTTGACTCGACACCCCGCACTCCTCAAACTCTGCGAGAACGTTCCTAATCTTGAGACACTCCTCAAGATAGTTATCCTGGTTGGCATCAATAAGTTGGAGGTACTCTCCACGGTAAAAGACAATCGCATGGTTCTGGTTGTCCGACTTTCCATCTCCAAGAATGGGGTTTCCAGGGAGCTCAATTCTGAACTTGGGTCTCCTCTTCCCGGTCTCGGGTATAAACTCCGAATGACCATCAATCAACGCCGAGAAGATCCTTGGGTCTCCACCCTCTTTACGAGGGGGCTCCTCATCGAGATACGCGATCTGCAAATCCGGATAAGCACGCAACAAGAATTCGGCATTCTCGTGTTCCTCCTTGTTAAACTTGGAATAACGTTGCATGGAGACAAGGAACTTGAACTTGCGCCTCGACATGCGCTCGAGCTCCCTTTCCAACCTGTCCGTGTTTCCACCAAACGCCTGCACGATCTCAGGGTTCTCGACTCGGTAGAGAAGTTTGATAGCCTTGGAGTAGTTCATCATGCCAGAGACGGTACGGTAAAGAGTCTGCGCACGGAGAGAAGCCCAGATACGTGTGCGGAGGGTAAACTCGGGTGCGGCGCTCTTGAAACCAATGAAAGAGAACGGAATGTCGTCCACCTTGGACTGACCCTTCTCGTCGCCGAATGGATTGGCACCGTTGAACATGGCAGACTCGTCGGCGAGAATCTTGGTGTCTTTGACAAAGTTCTCCCACTCGATGGGGTGGAGCTGCTTGAGGTATTCCAGGAGAGTGACACGGGTCATCTTGTCTTCTTCACGAATGATCTCACGAAGCGAGAGTAGGATCTGCGATACCACGATAAAGATAATTAGTCACTGGACCGCATCAACGAGGGTGGACACAAGCGACGGCTCACCTTCTCACTATAATGAGGTGTCAAGACCGTGAAAGTAGGCATAGCCTCAACAGGCAGAGGTGCAGGCATGTGCGTCGTCAACGACTGAGCAAAGAACGAAATCCTCCTCTCAGCTTCACTTCCCGGTGGGAAGAACTCTCCCTTGTAGGTAGGATCCTGTTGAGAGATGAAGAAAGGCGGAGCCCGCAAGCTGCGTCGGTTACCGTCACCAGAATCGACCTGGTGGTACAGCAGCTTCTGCACATGGTCGATAGACAACAAATGTTCACGATACATCGAAATAATGATGGCGTTCCAGATCTGGGATACCAAAACCTATCGTTGCCGCATTGTGGTCAGTCAACAACCCCGCAAACAAAACAGCAAACTGGTTACATACCTTGGGCTTGTACTTGACCTCCATTTCCTGCGCAGCCAACAACTTCGCATAAATCCTCTTGGGAAGCCTCGTATAGATATCCTTCCACGGCGTCCAAATCGAAAGACCCAAGCTAAAGCTCCTTCCAATACTAAACACCGTATTCCAAATAATATACCACAAGAAAGTGTCGAGGAAGAACAACACCAAGTCCATGATGTACATGATCGTCAACGTGAACGCGGCCTGATTCCTGCAGAGGCTATCTCCAAAGAACCTGTCGTTACACCCTTGGACCTTCATCCCGACCATTACCCTGATGGGGTCACGGAACGAGAGAGTGAGGAAGAAATAGGACTCAGTGAATTTACATCCAAAGACGAGGACCCAAAGCAGAAAAGACGCCATCCGGGGACCCTTCTTGAGACTTGGGTATGAAGCGGTAAAAGTCTGACTGGCGAGGTATTTCCGGGACTTGCCAGCGACACGATCTCCAAACATACGTCCCGAAGGCATGATGGCAAAGAGAAGAGTGGCTGACACGGCGATGAAGAACTGGACGATACCGAGAATGAGGGCGAGTTGCCCCGCGGAACCGTTGCTGACAGCAATTGCAATGTAGAAGGTAGGTCCACATGTAAGGCCGAGAGTAATGAAGAGGAAGATGAGCCGACGAGTGAGATGAGACGTGTTGTTCCAGGTAGTCGGGATGTAAGCAAATTCCATAAGCGTAGCAAGTATCATGATGACCGTCGACACCGCTCCGCCTAGTGCTGTCACACTCCATGTCATTGCAGGGTGAGACTCGTTGTTGACATCGTAGACTGTGGGCGAGTTGAAGGCCGTGTAATAAAAGTAGAGCGAGATGTGGATAACCCATATGCGATTGAAGTTGACGAGGAGATGACCAAAGGAACGCTTCTCGTAATAGGTCTTGAAGAAAACGCGATTCCACTCGATCCGGTCAAATTTCATAAAACGCTGTGCAGGGGGCAGGTCGACCAGCCTGGACTTGTTGTCGAGGACAATCCTGGCGATACCCTCAGGGTACCAGAAAAGTTGATTAACATCATCGTATCCAATGATGTCCTCGTGATCCTTCTCCCTTCTGACAAACTTGCCGTCCAGAACTTCGTAACCCTGATCACGAAGAAATCTGTACAAGGGCTTGATGACCGCCCTCAGGTAAAGACCCTCAGGCACTGGTTCTGTCCTACTCTGGCACTCGGGAGACCGATAATAATCGTCTGCGCACTTGAAGATGAAACATAGGCATTCCGGTATGAATCGGACTTGAGCAGCCTCTCCCCAACACAAAAGATAAAGGGCAATCTGCCGAAGTCGATCGTATTGCGACATGTTGTTCATCGCCTGACGCCAACGTTCGAGAGCGGTAGACAGTGATTTTTCATGTGATGGCCGTTTGGAACCGCCCCGCTTGGACTTGAGGCGTTGAAGACCGGAGTTTTGGGATTGACCGACGGCATCATCAAGGTCAAGTTGCGCGGCAAAGTACCATTTCCGGTAGTTTGCGTTATGACCTCCAATATAATCGGCATGAAGCGTTAACAGAGCTTGGTTAGGTGACATCCGGGAGGCTCGGCTATCGAGGAGTTGCATTAAGAAATCGAACTGTGAATGAAGATGAGTATGGTAATTTCAACGCAAAAGGAAGCATGCATCGAGGGAGAGGAAACTCGACGACTCGCTCTGGTCGCGAGACACGGGTGTTGACAATGCAAAAGCGCAAGTAACAACGCTCACCATATTCCGCATCGAATCCCTCTGAAAACCAAACTTTTGAGTGAGATCCAGAAAGATGTCCTCAATCTCTTCCTTCGACAACGGAATTTGACGTTCAGTCGACCATGCTGGGTACGAATCACGAGCACCACTTCCATAATCAACGAATGTAGGAGTAGAAGACTCTGCTTGGCCCATGCGAGGGGGATCTAATGTTTCTGCAGACGGTGTGTAACGCTGTCCATAGACGTCGCCGTCTGAGTCCGTGTCGTGAGGAGCTGAAGCACAACAAAAAAAGAAATGAGCGCACGGTACGGCAGGAAGATAAAAAAAGAGACACGTACGATATGCATCATAACCATTATTATGGTCATAGTACCCTTGTTCATTCAAGCCGTTGTTGCTGCTCTCTGAAGCATAAGTATCTCTGCGACCATAATCTGATTCAGAGTCGTAGTAACGGTGCTGGCCCGGTGGAGGACTGAAAGGGTCCGCACGAGGGTCTACAGTCGTCGGAGACGGGGATGGGTAGCCCTCGTAATTGCCAGGATGAGGTCTGGCGGGCATGTGTGATGGGTGAAAGGAAAGAGCGAGGACTGGTTGGTGGTGGAAATGACGAACCGTGGCAACCTTCACCGCAATCCTCGGCAGTTTCCGATCGTCCGTCCTGCACCAGCTGAGTTTCGACCTCCGGCTATATTTTTGCTCTTTAAATATTCCGACCTTCGATACACTCTCAAAGGCCTCTTCTCTCATGGATATTATCGCTGTCTACATCGTTTTCTTCCAATGAACCAACTCTAGGCGGCTATTCTAGGCCGAGCTTTGTCAGGAACAGTCTCCAACGGACTGATACAGTGTTACGTTCATTTCTACCCTGTGACAATGGAGCTCTTGGGGAGTAGGACGGTATTTTGAGATTTTCTTAGCTTTCGCCCATTGCAACGTTATCTCTTCTATCTCTTCTATAGAACGAAAAACTCCTATTCAGGGTGCATAAACTACAAACTGACACCTGACATCCATCGCTCTTTGATGTGACGTCAGCAACAAAATCAGTGTTGGCAGCAACGCCCAGAAAGAGGTTTACTTTTTTGGGAGTCAAATTCTACAAGTGGCTTCGCAGTAGTGACCGGAAATATTGCGAAAACATCATGATCATGTGCTGGTGGCATTTAAACTCTGCGCGCAGCCATGCTTGAAGGCTGAAGCTCGAAGAATTCTTAGCGATATCAGACTTATATTCGCGTCCGGAGAACCATTGAGGACGTAGAGGATACTCACCACGTAGCATTGCTGCTGTTTTAATTTACAGTAAGAAAGTTCACCTATCAAAACGGTCCTACTCATAGGCAGACTCCCACCGTCTCCACCACGGTCTTCCTTCCACAGGAAGCCATATCCCTCCGCAGCTATAACATAATGCGATACACAGGACAACAGGGATAGACTTTGCACCCAGTAATCGCCAGAGACGTTCATTTTTTCCTATTTTTAAAATTTCGAGTTGAGTGGTGCAGGTCTTCCCAGGCGTCGACACAGCAAAAACTCAAACTCACCGATAAAAGACAAGTTAGTTCCATCGGGACCATGGACGCCGAATGATATATCCTCTTAATATTCAATTGTGGCTCTCCACAAGAATCCATTGGCCCCATCGGCTCCTTGGTGCTCACCATACGAAGCATACAGTACAACAGGTCTCGACCACTTCTCAATACAAGTTCGAACAGAATATGAGGTAATAGAACATATCGACCATTGTATGCCTTACAACAGACATCTATCCATTCACTCGTACTCCATATCACAAATTAGAAATGCATAAGTCCTCGAGAGCAATGTTACAAACGTAGAGAATAATGCGAGCAACAACGACAGCACTTGAAACGGATTGTTACAACTATAATACAAATGTACAAAAAACAGGGAAGAAAAAACGATGTTTTTTTTGGGGGGGTGTGCAAGTGGGCAAGTGTTGAACGAGAAAGCACCCTTGGCACAAAAGAAAGAAAGGAAGAAAGAAATGAGAGAGAAACGACAACACCCATAGCAATATATAACGAAAGCTTTGCAAAAGAAAAAAGGCTTGATAGCCAGGAGCTGATATATGCACAACTGACAAGGACAAAAATTGCAAGGTGAAAAGAAAAAAAGAAAGAAATGATCCACTTTCCATCCATAATCGCAGCATGTAAAAATCAGAGAAAATCACAGAAAAATCGCAACAGAAGCGCCCAAACCCTCGATCCATTCTCCCTTCACTGGGTGCACAGTATCCTCAAACAAGAAACCGCCACCGTCGCCACCACTGTTATTATTTTCCACTTCTACATTTTCACGCTTTCACTTCCATCCACCCAACCCCTTCCGCCCCAACTAACCATAACCACGGCTAAGACACACGCCAAAAAAAAAAAAAAACTCGAAAAACAACTCTGAAAAGAGCGGGCCGAACAGACGACAAAACTCACTGCAGGCAAAAGCAGGTTAAAAGATACTTTAAGCGCGAAAACATAAACTCCCGGAATAGCCATCAAAAAAAGAGAGAGAAAAGAAGAAAAACGAATAAAACAAGGAATAGACCGCATCCGCAATGGGAAACAAAACAAATTTTCAGAGAGTCCACTGGAGTTCTACAGCAGGTGAGGAACGGTCTAAAGAAAAAAATTCCCATTACAGATGCGGTCCAATAACTTCTCAAATTCACCTCCCACAAGGTTTCTTTTTTTCTAAGCCATAGAAAAACATAGAAAAACTCTGCGAAAAGCCGAGTATCCCTTGGAGTGATTATCCCAGAAGTTCCATCTCTCTCTCCTTTTTTTCGCGCATAAACCCGTTTTTGCCTACAGTGACCAGAGTCCGTTCGTTCAAGAAGGGAAAGGGAAACTCAGCACCTAGTCCGCCTTCCTCCGCTTCTTAGTCCTCCTCATCAAATCCATCCCCACTTCCACCAGGGTGTTTTCTTTTCGATCCAGTCACTTCGGAAGCGGTAGTAGTAGCAGCAGCAGTAGCAGTATTATGATGTCGTTGATGTTGATGTTGATGTTGATGGTCAGGACTAGCCTCACTCTTTTTCCTCTTCCTTTCCGTTTCTCGGATGTTGAGGCGGACGCCATAGCGGGAGAGGTTCTGGAAAAAGAAGAAACAAACAGAAATCACATAATTAAGTTGAGTACGTGGTCAGAGGAGGAAAGAACGACATATTCCGCACCTTCGTCAACTCCGTACTCGCTTGCAATCCCGGAAACTCCTTAGTCGAATAGACTCTAAACATCCCTCCATAACACTCAGCCTGAATCACTGGATCCTCCTTATCCCATGCACGCGAAAACAGATCAAACATCCTGTATCGGAGGATGAAGAAGCCTTCGCTTTTGACTGCCAAATCCTGTTTTGACAACAAACGATGCAAAGGAGAAAAAATAACAGTGAGCAAAAGAGACTTGCGAATTGATAACTCGGGAAAAAAACGCTCGTAGAATCAAAAGAACCCATTGACATAAATGAAAGAAGGAGAGGAAGAAGAAGGAAAAAAAAACGCACAGAAAAAACAAACATCAACATCTTCTTCCCCTTATGATCAATCGCCGTAGGCATAACATAAGTCGATCCGACCAACGCAGTCGTCACGCTCGAATTCTCCGCGATAGGAAACCCGTTCACATAATGCACAATGTCAGACGGGACGCCGCCAACACCAACACCAGCAGAGGTGATGTTGGGAGGAGGAAGAGGACGGGCCGGGGCGAATTGGAGAGTGGAGTACATCCCGCCATTCAGATTTGGCGTGCTGCTAGCCGTGGTGGCCATACTGGTAGTAGTAGCAGTAGTGGTTGTTGCTGGTGTTGTTGTTGGCTCTGTGCACCCAACTGCGGTACTAACAGTCGATGTCGATGTCATGTCCGGAATCATCGAGTCATTTACCGTTGATGGTGTTTGAACAAATGCACTAGAAGGCTCGGTATGAGAAACAGATGTAGACGCCGTTGGCCCAGGCGGAGAGTAAGTGGGCATAAACCCTGTTCCTGTCCCTGCCCTTGGGGTTTGATGATACCTGTATAAATGCTGAGCGGATGGAAAACGGACGTCGTCGTCGTTGGATGACCTGACTGGTGGTGGGTAAGAGAAGTTGTAGTGAGTCTGGGAGTGTCCTGGGGTCGTTGGCGAGGAACGAGGTGTGTGTTGGGAAGAAGAGCCTGGAGGCACGAAGGGAGCAGTGGTGTGCGGAGAATCAACACCGTGTACAGGGAAGAGGTCGACAGTGCAAAGAAGACCATGGGTACGTATGTCGCTGTAAACAAACGCATCTTCAGATACAAGTGCTTCATAACGGTTAAAGACGAAAGGAAAGATAACACACTCCACGTCTTCAATTTCACGTTCGATGCGTCCATCCGTTCCTTCTTCTATCACATCGAACAAACGCAAGGTGACCACGGGTGGAGGGTCAAGTGGTCTGCGGTCGACTTTGGCATACCTACAGGGCAAGAAAGTACAGTCAAGGTTTTGAATGACACAAAAAAAGTCAGGAAAAAAAGCAAGACGAAGAACAAAGGAAAAAAGATGGAGAATAAATGAATAGAGAACGCACTTTCTCCCCAAGTCTGCTTTCTGTATCTCCTCCAACTCTGCACGAATCGTCCTTCCACTGAACTGCCCCGAAGTAAATCGAATAGGATGCCCTACATGGCCCATGCCAGTAGGGTACATGACCCCAGAGCTTGCGTTATGGCTCGTCCTATACATGACGTAGCTCGCTACGCTGTTCTTTGGCAAACAGTGATCGTCCTTAAGATTAGGATTAGGATTAAGATGAACCAGAAACCCTATTCCTTGTTACTCAGCGCGAGACAGGTTCTGAGCTAGGTCCGTTGATCGAAAAAGAAAAGCAGCACTCCTCTCAGACACGGGATCTAACCAACAGGGAGAGAACGGCTTTGATGAGAACCGATAAAGGATGTACAGGAGGCATGAGTGGTCTCTCGAGGGAGGGGAAGCCAGGGGTTGAAGTTGGGGTAGGTTCACGTAGGAGGATGAAAACGTACTGATTAATCAAAGAGGGATTCGTTTGGCAAAATACGGTTGAAATAAGACCGACCGACGAGGTCGAGTTCCTGGTGTTGGGCGTCGGTAAGCTGCCTGAGTACTCGATAAGGTTTTGTTGTACCACTGTACTGGATCCAACTAAATGAATTCCGGCACCCTCATGCCTCCTCGACGTTCTTCCTCCTCGATGACCGTGAGAGTGACTTTTCGGTCTATGTGACTCCATTACTATCATTGATACAGAAATTAACCCGGAAGCGAAATTTGACCGGAAGCGAAAATTTCAACATTCTGCCTAGCATCGTGATTCCTTTGGCCGGCTTTGCTGGCTTGTCCGCTTGTTGCCAAGCGGCACGTCACAAAAATTCAATGGTTGCCGAGGCAGCTTGTTA
The DNA here is from genome assembly GCA_004369135.1 of Dendrothele bispora CBS 962.96. Taxonomy (NCBI): domain Eukaryota; kingdom Fungi; phylum Basidiomycota; class Agaricomycetes; order Agaricales; genus Dendrothele; species Dendrothele bispora. The sequence goes on from ML179422.1 coordinate 65,220, forward strand.
CCAAAACCATTGGCTGGTGCCCTTGTGACTTGCCCGGTTTGATCCACTGAAAAAAGCCGAAACAAGCCGGTCAAATCAGGGTCAAGCAATCCTGAAGGAGTTAACATGTATAACCTCAATATCAACAGTCTGAAGAATGTATAAGATGAAGATATATGCTTGTTTGAGTATTCAAGTCCTGTGAGTAAGAGGTTTTATTCACCTTTCTAGACAAACTTACCATAAATGGTAACCACACATATATCAATGAAGTTTCGGGCCATAGCAAACCTGTGGAGATTGTTATTGAAGTCTGTTCACTGTTATTGAAGTCTGCAAGCCCAAATATACCTGTGACAAGGTCTCTTGAGTGGTATATATTACAAAAAACTGCGATGTTTCACTTCCGGTCCAGGCCTAGTTTTCACTTGTATAAATTTACTGCATTTTTGAGCTGAAATATGCACAGAATCACTCAGGATTTTTTTTTGATATGGAAGATTAGAATATGAAGATTAGAGCGCATCTGCAACGAGAATTTTGGATGGCCCCACCTTCCATACAGAGTAGATTTCAATGGATTCGAGCTTAAAAAATGGCCAAAGTTCTCGTTGCAGATGCACTCTATTCTGTAGAAAAAAAGTTTTCCTGAGAAAGACTAAAAACTCAACTCAAAATCGAGAAAAACTGTTAAATGTTTCGCTTCCGGGTTTGTTCCTGTACATGCACAAATAGCTTCACTGCTCGTGCCACCATCAATCTATATCTTGCCCTTGTTCTTCAAATACTCCTCTTCTTCTGCCTTCAGCTCGGCGTCAATCTGAGCCCCTCTAGATGGCTCATTCCCATGCGATCTCGCCGGCTCCGTAGGATCCTCAATGGTATCTTTGGTTTTGTTACTCTCATTGTCATAATGTTGGGCGCTAGCAGCACCGAGGCGGTTGGCAATACTTCGTTGGTCTCTGCAAATACGAGAACCGTATACGTATCAGTACCTCTGGCAAGTGTGCGTGGAGGGACCAACTTACTTGGAGTCAAGCATGGCATGGGCATTATCGGGAGCGACCTCAAAAGGTTTTACAGAATCTTGGATGCTACCTTGGGTGTTCCTACAAAGAAACTTCGTGGTTAGGAGTGTTACTCTTGCTAAAAAAGGACAAAAACGCACTTCTGATCGCCATCCTCGTAGGTTTGTTTGTTCCCGGCACCAGATTGCATACTTCCGGACATCTTTTCTTTCTCTCGAGTGGTTTTTTTTTGGGGTGGAATCGATAGGTGGTTGACACGTGGTGTTCTTTGTCTTCCGTCGACACTGGCAGTAGGTTTATATACATTTTTCGAGGAACGATGTGGAGAAACCCGTTGCAGCGCAAACGCTCACCATCGACATTTATGACGCGCATATCGACGAATGACATCGTGGCTGTTATCACCAATCTGTCCTGGGACATTGGAGTCCGCCAAACATTGATCTTTTTCGCTGAGCTACGTCATACTTTCCAAGCGTACGCGTCGCGCGCGCGCCTTTGTGTCATGTACATTGTACAGGCAGGTGTCTCATTGAACTTCGCAACATTTTTCATTCATTCAAGAAACATTCCGGATTTGTGCATATTTTCCATCTAAGACGACACTTCCAAGAATCGCTTTTCGGCTTCCTTAAAGTTGATGACGTTCCAGACGGCGTTGAGGTACTGGTCGGCAGTAGAGTCAGCACGAGAAGTTGTTCTTAAGATGTCATAAAAAAAAGGATACTTACGTCGGGCTTGACGTTCTTGTACTACATTCAGTAGAATACAAATCATGAGTCAGTAGCGGCTTGAAGTAGATTAGGAGGGCCATACCTGGAGGTAGAAAGCCTGTTGAAAAATTATTTTTAGTAAAACTTCAAAGGCATAGCAATCTAAGGAAGAGAAAACGTACATGTTCCCAAATGTCAATGCCAATGATAGGTGTGTGCGCTATTTCACAGAGGGGGAAACATCAACATCCAAAAGCTTCCCAAACCCAAAAAACTTTCGAATAAAAGACATACAAATCAAAGGGTCCTGGTTCGCAGTCGTGACGATTTCCAATTTCTTCGTGGCACTGTTGAAACCCTTTATAAACGTGTAGAGAGTCAACACCGTGAAAGTAGTGATAAAAACCAAAAAGACAACGCACCAACCAACCCCAACCACTTCCCTGAATAGCCGCCGTCTTCGCATTGAAATCCTTCTTAAACGCTTCGACAGAACCAAAGTCGCTCTCGATAGCGGCTTTCAAAGGTCCGTCAGTCAGTTTTCCACCGTCCTCGTTTGCAGGGGCGAGGTTTTTCCAGAAGAGTGAGTGGTTGATGTGACCTAAGAAAAAAAGAAGCATTACGCATTATTTCGTTTATCTCAGTAAAAGCTGACCGCAATACACGACAGGAGAAAAAGAGAAGGAAGATGACGTTGATGGACGGGGGTTAATGTGCAAACTTACCACCACCGTTGAACTTCAAAGCAGTCTGCAAAGCGATCTTGGCCTTCGTATCCGCAGCCTTTGCGTATGCCTCTTCAGCAGCATTGAGACCGTTGACATAGGTCTGGTGGTGCTTCGTGTGGTGAAGCTTCATGATTTCCTCAGAGATGTGAGGTTCCAGAGCCTTTTCATTTCCCAGCAATTTTCAACGTCGAGTCAGTAAGGTATGTAAATTTCACGACTTGTCAGACATAGTACACTCGTGACTTACATTGTATGCATAAGGAAGTTCAGGAAGAGTATGCAGAGAAGCTGCAGCACCTGCAGCGTACTTTCGGGCAGCAAATGGTCGAGAGACGACAGCTCGTGCGATTGAGAGCATAGCGATGTGTTGGGTTTAGAGTAAGAGAAGGTTCCGGGAACGGAGAGCTAACTTAAACGACGTCAATAAGTTCGTTCAGTCATGTCGTCACTTTCACGTGGACCACGGACGAACTCGGAGCTCTCGGACTCGGAGGTCCGATGTTTTCTCTACCCTTCCTGCCACTGGATACTGGAGTCTTGGGACGTAACTTCAAGGTATTGCCACAAGATTTCAAGATCCCTAGATTTAGGGTCTAGCGATGGCGTGCTCAGAAACTAGTACCAGGACCAAGTGACAGCATTTCAAGATGCAAGGCTGAGTAGTACATACCTAGGAGGTTTCCATCAAGATGTGTCTCAAGTACGCGGATCGACAGTACTTACCTCCAGTCGGAGTTCATTGTACAAGAAAAACAATTGCAAAGTACACGAAAAGTAAGCATCACACCCGTGAGTAACTAATTTATTTTAGCCAAAAGTTGATACAGAAACTTTAAGTTTCCCAGCCCGCCCCGGGCGCTCTTTCCATTTACGGTATCTCCGCCCGGGGCGGGTTAGGAAATTTAAAGTTTCTGTATCAACTTTTGGCCTAAATAAATCAGTTACTCACGGGTGTGCATGTATCTCAGTTGCTTAGTCGGCCATGTCACCACAGTCGATGCATTGGTGTTGAAGCACCCATCGAGATGAAATCAGAGGAGTCTGGCACTGGCACTGTTCTCCTAGTCGATAGTTGTTCTATCACTTTCGCTATGCATGCTTCCCTAGGCCTTTTACAAAGCCCCGCTGATACGTATCAGCTAGGTACGACACTGTACGACATCAAGAACCAGAGTAAGCTATGTACTAATAGTACAAAGACATACTTAGTTAATACAACGGGGAGATGAGTCTTTTCTAGCTTCTGTTCCTAAAAGACTTGAATAAGAACAGGGGAACAGGAACAACATGTTCACATCTACATCAATGCTGTACCCTACTTTCTTCTAGATCTACACCGCCAGGTGATGTATAATGGTCATAGTGTCCAAGCCGGTAATAGCTTGGAGCAATCGATAATGGGGTCGACTTGGTGACAAGCTGCAATTTGAGCTCCACAAAGCTATGAGGACGTTTGAATGTTGATAGTAATGCATAGACACACATATGTAAAGGACATAACATGGTCGCCATTTGACTCCACACCTCGAGATCCCCAGTTTCGAGTGACAACGTGAAGTTGATTAGAAAGAGGCCGAACAAAGTTCGGCACAGCACTTCCCTACTTCCCTCACTCTTAAGCGTCGTCTCGCAAGGTGGCTGGTTGATTATCAATTCCGTGATCGGAGGCCAAGTTCTGGCGGCGACATCGACCTCGAATCGCATTGATGACACAGTCGGAATTTTTATCGTTGTCTTAATCACATTTGTAGTATATGTGCTCGCCCAATCTAAGCTAAAGCCCTTTTATAACCAAGAGATACATAGATCACATTCTTTGGCTACAAAGTCTTACATAGCTTCGAAATGTACATTTGGATCCCCAACACCGTTCTCTTCATAACAATGCTTGGCGTTGGAGGCAGAAACCTTTCGGCTCGTCCTTCACTTCCTGAACCTGCAGCGTCCGCTTTGATCTCCTACGGCACAACAATCTCTGCAGCAAACTTGACTTGGTGCACATCAGCAGCCTGAGCGGACTATAGGATCTATCATGATTCAAAGACTCCAACGTGAGTTTTCGTACTTTAACACGAATCTCGTAACGAAACTCTTTAAGTTGGAAGATTTTTCTCTATTCATCCCCACTGTGAGTATTGTGCCAAAAACATGAATTCAGCCAAAAGTTCGAACTGACTAAACTTGATTTTTCTAGTTTGTAGGTAACATTCTCGGAGCAGCATTCGCAGCTGCAGCCCCTGCAATTCCAATCTGGCAAGCAGGTCTTGGTGACGACGACAACTTTGGGCGATTCTTAGTAGCGGTTCTTGATCCTATCGGTGGATTTGGCAAATTCCTAGTTGTGCTCGCTGCTCTCACAATCGTAGCGCCGTGTGCATTGACAATGTACTCCTTGGGTAGGTTCGACTTGTATCTTCTCCTTTGTTTCTGATTATTCTAATTGACTCTATAGGTTTGAGTCTTATGAACATTTCGCCGATTTTCGCTAAAGTTCCACGATATATCTACATGATCATCGCTACGGCCATGCGAGTGCATACAAATTATCCCACTCAGCAGTATAACTAATCTTTTATTAGTACCATACCACTAGCAATTGTTTGTGCTACTCATTTTTTCACAGCCCTCGAGAGCGTTCTCAGTTTGTACTCAGTTTCATCTTCACCTTAAACGCACTCACTAAGTTTCAATATTACCGCCCGTCTAGATCTCATGGGCTACTGGGTAGCTTCCTACACATCTATAGTTCTCTGTGAACATTTTGTCTTCCGTAGGGAACGATTGGTCAAGATACCGATCGGAAGATTGGAAAAACGCTCAGAATCTTCCTTTGGGAATCGCTGCAGTCCTGTCTCTTTTGTGTTCATTTGGCGTTATTGTTCCGTCTATAGACCAGGTATGGTATATAGGCCCAATAGCGAAAGTAGGAACGGGGGATATTGGTATTTTGACTGGATTTCTTGGGGCTGGGCTCGCTTACTATCTGGTTCTGAGAAGTTGCCAGGAATCATGGTTGATGTGGATGTATGAATAGTGTATGTCTACCATGGATGTAAGTAGTACTTTAATATTGCAATTTCGAATACCACGCAGTAATAGAGGCAACGCGGTTTTCGGAGCAAACTGAACAGTGATCTAGTCTGATAGTTAACACGCGTGGGAGCGGGGACCAGTCAACTGAGATTTAGCGACATTCCCACGGCACTTCTAACAGACGCTGTACGTCCTTGAGCCGGCCTTGACGCTCACTTCTACACTAATTTACTTCTTTATGTCTCTACTATCTCTACACTAATTTACTTCCCTTCTTCTCTGTGTCTCTACTATCTCTAGATACCCCTTCAATACATTATGATTTCTCTCAAAACCCTCTGTCACGGTGTCTTCTCCGACTCCGAGTCACGAAAACTATGAACCTCTAGGTTGTCCACTGTTCATAACTCACCTCACTACCCAACACCACAATTTACACGGAAATATTCAAACCTATGTACCTCTATCCCTAGCAGCATGAATACAGAACCCGGACATGTCACCTCATATGCGCCAGTCATTCGGTGCGCTCCCTGTAGAAATATAGACATTGTCATGCCACCAGGGCATATGAAGGAGTGTCACGCTATGTCATATACATCGATTCAGCAGAGAGTTGATGCGTTCTTCTGGCTTCTTTAGGTGACACTGGATTAGAGCTATGGAGAAATGCTTTGCAAGGTACACCGTACTCAGAGCGGAACCAGGCTGGACCACGGTCGTGTGAGTCTTTGTTGATTTTTTTCATGCAGAATAGTTCTGCATAATACTCGACCTTTGTCTGAAGAGAATGTGAAGACCATTGTGGAAGTAGAAAACATGTATTTGTTTGAAAAACGCGTGGTATCAGTATCGGACAGGGGTCATTAAGGACGCGTTTCTAGCTCGTGGGAAGGTAACGTGACTCTCGGTCGACTGGTCCCGGGTCAACGGTTCATTTGATAGCAGACGGCATATAGATTAGAACGATTGTCTTCTAATTTCCGTCTGCTTAGAGGAGACTAACAGTGATCGGTTAAATTCTAGTCTCGAGTATCCAGACTGACGATACACCTAAACACTCAACGTGAGGTGTATGTATTCTGAGTCCCCATAACATGTTGAGTTGGTCCATCCCCTTCTTCGCTCTTCTCCCGTTCTGGTAAATTGAAGTCTGTAAAAACATAATGAAAGACAGAATATGAAGCTATGGAGCTTGGGATGAACGGACGAAAAATGGGAGACAGTAGAGGAGAAACGACAAACAAGTTTCCTCATCTAACGTTACCGCGGGAAACTTGTCTAGTTCAATGCACATGGAGTCTGTTTATACACTAACGAAGTCAGCTAATATGTCAATCGATCTTTCACTAGATCGAATTCAAAGATTGTCTACTCATCTCACCTGGCATAAGAAGTGGAAAGACGAGCAGACGTACACCGGCGACGAGTCCGAGTCGGAGGGCTCGGAGGCCGAGAAGGGAAGCGGGGACCAAGACACCGAACTCGAACCGCAGAGGAAAGCCCCTGGGAGCGCTCTCTCGAAACCGCTGGTTTGTACTAGGGCAAACAGAGGTCAGTGAGAGCGTAGCACAGTGCGAAAGAAAAGAGTCGTCTGCTCGTGCGTATCTACCTGGCCAGTTAGTGTTAACTGGCGCCAGATACGTTGCTCCTCTGAAACCGGGTAACATGTGGTGACACATGACCGGTGAAAGAAGGGCTGTGTGGAAACCACAGAGTCGAAACTGGTCTGTTAGCGAAGTACGGTGGCCTGCGAACCTGACATCTTGTCATATATCGAACGCATCAAAATCTAAGAAAAAGGAAGCACAGGAAAGAGAAAAAGTGGGTAGAGTGTATCTCGAGCTATCCATGTAGAAAGGCACAGGAAAGAGAAAAAGTGGGTAGAGTGTATCTCGAGCTATCACTCGAAGAACAAAAAAGAGAAGGGTGGGAATGGAGCATGGGTAGAGAAACAAACATCAGAGTACATAAATGTATGTAAGCGGTCACGGCCGAACTCGAACCGCAGAGGAAAGCCCCTGGGAGCGCTCTCTCGAAACCGCTGGTTTGTACTAGGGCAAACAGAGGTCAGTGAGAGCGTAGCACAGTGCGAAAGAAAAGAGTCGTCTGCTCGTGCGTATCTAAGGGCAACATAATTCATACAGAAACATAAGAAACATGATAATCATGTATCGAATGAGACCAAGAACTACAGCATGTCACAGCATGGATCGACTATGCATAGTCGCCCCGAAACATTTTTCGCATCTCTTCGTACGTATGGATCGCTTTCACTATCTTGTCACTGATCCGTACTAGATTGCTCATGACTACGGATCAGTGATTGCTCATGTCTTTTTACCTACTATGCAATCGAAGACCTTAAGTCTTAACGACTCGTGTGTTATGCCAGCAAAGTAGGTGTAGAACTCGGTCGAACTACTAAAGTCTTACAGGCAGAAATGCTTACCACTTGACTCTCAGAAAAAAAAACTTTCAGTCTCATATGCCGAGAACCTTTACTAACACTGGTTCCATGGTAAGGAACTGCCCATTTCATTCGACTCTTCAGCAGCCTCAAAAACTACTACATCTTCGTCGACTCGCTAGGGCAACTCTAACGCCCTCGTTGACTTGCTTTTTGAAGTTAGATGACGCTTCTTTGATACGCAGTTGTGCTGTATGGACTTACGGAAACCGGCTTAGAAATCCGAAGTAAGACAAGAACTATCTTTGACATAAGCCACACCGAAACCTACGAAGAAACGGTCAAAACTCTAGCTATTTACCATCCCAACACGCACTGGTCCAGTGACTGGACACTGGACTTCAGCCTGATTCCAGCCTGGTCTGGTAGATACTGGCATCCCAGTTAAAAGAGCTATGAACTGGTACGAGAGAGAATTTAATATATGTTAATACATCGGAGATCGATACCGATGTTTTACTCTATACTTTGAACTCCTCGACTAACTTTTACCAGCTCTATACAGGTAAGGTAACATACAGGGTCTAGGGCCAGCCGTCGTCATCGGCTCTGATACAAGAGTACCCATTTTTTCTCGGCTCTTGATTCGGCCTACGTATAAATAACTGGCGGCCAGCTGAGTCCAGTCTGGTACCAGTCAGCCCTAATGGAGGCAGGCTGGTGCACGCAGGCTGGCCGTCAGTCTTTAAAACCAGGCTGGCGTGTTGGGACTATTAATATTACCATAGAACCTACCTCGTCGAGCAAAAGACTAGTTAAGTGGCTGAGGAAAGACGGCTGCAAGCATAAGACGTCGGTAGAGGTAGTGAAATGGTAGTAGGGAAAGTTAAAGTAGTAGCATCATAAGCTATCCTCTGCAAGCTGCAGGATCTGGCACGAGGAGAACGTTGGTGGAACACAATAAGGGCAGACAACCCGGAGAACAAGCTCTCATCCTACAACTGCCAAGTAGACTTCAATAACCATCCGGCTCCAGAAGCAGCAGCAGCCTAACTTGCTAATACTAAAGCGCCAGCCCACGGTCTCCTCTGTGTAGTAAAGCATCAACGAAACCAACGCTAAAGGCAAGACCTTTTACCGTAGTACAGTCGGGTTGAAGCTACATAAGTTCTCTGCGTGCATGACGGCACAGGTAACAATAAAAGGCATTTCCAAACCAGGGTAAAAGAAAAGAACCTTCTTTCTAATAGTCGCGCCCATTGACACGAGGCTGAACAGACCAAGGGTTTCCATCAAGATAGACGTACTTCATGTCATGAGGACGCTCGGGACAGTAAAAACTGTCTTGAAGCTGGCCGACCCGCTTACAAATCAAGTAGACTTCAATAACCATCCGGCTCCAGAAGCAGAAGCCTAACTTGCTAATACTAAAGCGCCAGCCCATGGTCTCCTCCGTGTAGTAAAGCATCAACGAAACCAACGCTAAAGGCAAGACCTCTTACCGTAGTACAGTCGGGCTGAAGCTACATAAGTTCTCTACGTGCATGACGGCACAGGTAACAATAAAAGGCATTTCCAAACCTAGGTAAAAGAAAAGAACCTTCTTTCTAATAATCGCGCCCATTGACACGAGGCTGAACAGACCAAGAGCTCGAGTTTCCATCAAGATAGACGTACTTAACACAGAGAGCATGTGCTACGTGGTATACCGGGCAAATAGTACAGTGCTAAGCCTGCACGTCTCAAGATAACGAAGTAGTTGCTACTCGAATCGGTCATTTGTTCGATACCAAAATGGCTTCCTCATCGATAACGACACCCAAGAGAAACGGTAGATTTCAAGGAACTCATGTTCATGTCATATCTCTGTCCACCATGCGTGAAATCTAACGAAGGGTATCTCGACAATGAGCGCAGAGCCACCAGAGATCCTTAGGGTACGTTTCTTCTCTATAATAGGAACAGAACACTTAAAACGTAGTACCGCTTTTGCTACCCTCTTCTTTCCTTCTCCGCTGTACGTGAACGAAAGAGAATCTGAAAGCTGTCGGGTTCAAGGTAGTGCAGCAGAAAAAAAAGTACTGTGTTATTGTAAGTTTATAAGTTCACGGATATCGTTAAAGAGTACGTAAACTGTAAAAGTTCGTGCATGAAACGTATGACAAACGCCTCGATAATTCAACTCCACCCGCACTGACATATTATGTTACAAAGAATAACTTTACCAATAGTCTTTGGACAGTAAGACGTAGGCTCAGTCGGGAGGCTGGGTGTTATGTAAGACTTGAGCAGCCTTTAAAGACGGGACGGGCGGGGCTAAAAAGCCTGTTCCGGAGCAATATCAGCGAACATGTACTCTGAGAAACGCACAAATTTCATCTCAAAGTCGGTTGCGCCCAGTCGACCTCGCACTAGGTTTTTCCGTTCACTGTTACCTGTTATTAATGTGGAGCGAACAACACAAATAAAGAGATAGCTAGGTTATGTGCTATTTTTAGCCGATGATTTATGTTTGAAGGCCGATCCTGGTGTTCAACAAGTGGTAGGAAAGGTAGCCGTCGGGTAAAGTTACGACGTTCGTTTAGAAACCACGATAGTAGGACTGGTTGGGTTTAAAGACGCAGGCCCGTTTCTTATGTATGATGTGAGGCTTCGAGGCTTCCTCCGTGGCTAAACTGGGTTCCGTAGGGAAGTCCCCCCCCTTTGGAGTCCTATCGCTAGGCGTGAAAATACCTTTACAGACATAGTGGATTTAGTCCCTCGTCCTCTCCACTATTGTAGACATTTCCGCAAAACCCTCCACTTATCCTATTTGGCTCATATATGCACTCCAAGTTCCAGAACCTCGCTTGTAAAACATTATTTAGGAATTACATAGCACGGTTTCAGTACCTGCTTCGGCCCAATACTCGTGGCAGTCGGTTGTGTTAGTTAGAAAACAGAAGTGGTGTCAGATATCATACTTTTCTGTCAGCGGGCCCGGTAAACCAGCAAAGCTACGGAGCTTAGTGACGTAGGTGTCTCTAGGAAGGAGAGTTTAAGTTTGAGCTCGTTCGTCCTACACTCCGGTCCTGGCTTTATTATGATCTACGTCGATCAGGGTCTAACAGCGCGACCACAAGAGGCACCTCGCCGTCAGCCCGTGTATATGCTAGCTATTTCGTTCCGTTCCGTTGGAGGTGTCCGACTCCCCCTCCAGCTTGTTTGGGCTTTCCGTTTTTGCTTGTACCTGGTCCTCCACCTGGCAGATATCTTAGCAGGGTGAGAGAGAACTGTCGAAGCCGGCGTACGTCCTTATGTGGCGGCCGGAGCCGTTGATGAACAGACGTTTGGGAGAGCTGAAGATCTACAAAGACGAAAGGCTCGTGTTTGCCAAAAGGGAAAGCACTTTAACGTCGAAAAAGGGACCATTATAGTCTCTGTCACAGTGGATCCTTACGAACTACTAGTTCCAGCTGCCGTCATTCTCGACTCTGGCGATATGTTAATAGACCTTACTGTAATCAGCGTAGGTTAGCAGGTGGGTAAGGATGAAGGTATTGATGCTACAGCTGAACGTGCGAAAGTTTATAGACTTCACGCTGGTTGCACTCGTTGAACTTTGGCGAATATTCAATAAAGGTTTCGCACGAACGAACGCTGTAGGACGTGTCTCCTGGCTCAAAAAAGAATGTGAAGCCTTCAATGTAAGTTCTAGCAAGTTCCACTACGTTAGCGTTTAACACTGTTCTACGCCCGACAACTTGGCAGGCTGGCTCTCTCCTCCCGAGCATCTAAAGTTATAGCTACGCTACTCTCGCCTCTGCGACGGAAACGGCAACCATGGTCGATATACGTGTCACCCCGCTCATATTCTTCCT
>ML179422.1:80803-97884 GCA_004369135.1 Dendrothele bispora CBS 962.96
GTGCGAAAGAAAAGAGTCGTCTGCTCGTGCGTATCTACCTGGCCAGTTAGTGTTAACTGGCGCCAGATACGTTGCTCCTCTGAAACCGGGTAACATGTGGTGACACATGACCGGTGAAAGAAGGGCTGTGTGGAAACCACAGAGTCGAAACTGGTCTGTTAGCGAAGTACGGTGGCCTGCGAACCTGACATCTTGTCATATATCGAACGCATCAAAATCTAAGAAAAAGGAAGCACAGGAAAGAGAAAAAGTGGGTAGAGTGTATCTCGAGCTATCCATGTAGAAAGGCACAGGAAAGAGAAAAAGTGGGTAGAGTGTATCTCGAGCTATCACTCGAAGAACAAAAAAGAGAAGGGTGGGAATGGAGCATGGGTAGAGAAACAAACATCAGAGTACATAAATGTATGTAAGCGGTCACGGCCGAACTCGAACCGCAGAGGAAAGCCCCTGGGAGCGCTCTCTCGAAACCGCTGGTTTGTACTAGGGCAAACAGAGGTCAGTGAGAGCGTAGCACAGTGCGAAAGAAAAGAGTCGTCTGCTCGTGCGTATCTAAGGGCAACATAATTCATACAGAAACATAAGAAACATGATAATCATGTATCGAATGAGACCAAGAACTACAGCATGTCACAGCATGGATCGACTATGCATAGTCGCCCCGAAACATTTTTCGCATCTCTTCGTACGTATGGATCGCTTTCACTATCTTGTCACTGATCCGTACTAGATTGCTCATGACTACGGATCAGTGATTGCTCATGTCTTTTTACCTACTATGCAATCGAAGACCTTAAGTCTTAACGACTCGTGTGTTATGCCAGCAAAGTAGGTGTAGAACTCGGTCGAACTACTAAAGTCTTACAGGCAGAAATGCTTACCACTTGACTCTCAGAAAAAAAAACTTTCAGTCTCATATGCCGAGAACCTTTACTAACACTGGTTCCATGGTAAGGAACTGCCCATTTCATTCGACTCTTCAGCAGCCTCAAAAACTACTACATCTTCGTCGACTCGCTAGGGCAACTCTAACGCCCTCGTTGACTTGCTTTTTGAAGTTAGATGACGCTTCTTTGATACGCAGTTGTGCTGTATGGACTTACGGAAACCGGCTTAGAAATCCGAAGTAAGACAAGAACTATCTTTGACATAAGCCACACCGAAACCTACGAAGAAACGGTCAAAACTCTAGCTATTTACCATCCCAACACGCACTGGTCCAGTGACTGGACACTGGACTTCAGCCTGATTCCAGCCTGGTCTGGTAGATACTGGCATCCCAGTTAAAAGAGCTATGAACTGGTACGAGAGAGAATTTAATATATGTTAATACATCGGAGATCGATACCGATGTTTTACTCTATACTTTGAACTCCTCGACTAACTTTTACCAGCTCTATACAGGTAAGGTAACATACAGGGTCTAGGGCCAGCCGTCGTCATCGGCTCTGATACAAGAGTACCCATTTTTTCTCGGCTCTTGATTCGGCCTACGTATAAATAACTGGCGGCCAGCTGAGTCCAGTCTGGTACCAGTCAGCCCTAATGGAGGCAGGCTGGTGCACGCAGGCTGGCCGTCAGTCTTTAAAACCAGGCTGGCGTGTTGGGACTATTAATATTACCATAGAACCTACCTCGTCGAGCAAAAGACTAGTTAAGTGGCTGAGGAAAGACGGCTGCAAGCATAAGACGTCGGTAGAGGTAGTGAAATGGTAGTAGGGAAAGTTAAAGTAGTAGCATCATAAGCTATCCTCTGCAAGCTGCAGGATCTGGCACGAGGAGAACGTTGGTGGAACACAATAAGGGCAGACAACCCGGAGAACAAGCTCTCATCCTACAACTGCCAAGTAGACTTCAATAACCATCCGGCTCCAGAAGCAGCAGCAGCCTAACTTGCTAATACTAAAGCGCCAGCCCACGGTCTCCTCTGTGTAGTAAAGCATCAACGAAACCAACGCTAAAGGCAAGACCTTTTACCGTAGTACAGTCGGGTTGAAGCTACATAAGTTCTCTGCGTGCATGACGGCACAGGTAACAATAAAAGGCATTTCCAAACCAGGGTAAAAGAAAAGAACCTTCTTTCTAATAGTCGCGCCCATTGACACGAGGCTGAACAGACCAAGGGTTTCTATCAAGATAGACGTACTTCATGTCATGAGGCGGCTGGGGACAGTAAAAACTGTCTTGAAGCTGGCCGACCCGCTTACAAATCAAGTAGACTTCAATAACCATCCGGCTCCAGAAGCAGAAGCTCTAACTTGCTAATACTAAAGCGCCAGCCCATGGTCTCCTCCGTGTAGTAAAGCATCAACGAAACCAACGCTAAAGGCAAGACCTCTTACCGTAGTACAGTCGGGCTGAAGCTACATAAGTTCTCTACGTGCATGACGGCACAGGTAACAATAAAAGGCATTTCCAAACCTAGGTAAAAGAAAAGAACCTTCTTTCTAATAATCGCGCCCATTGACACGAGGCTGAACAGACCAAGAGCTCGAGTTTCCATCAAGATAGACGTACTTAACACAGAGAGCATGTGCTACGTGGTATACCGGGCAAATAGTACAGTGCTAAGCCTGCACGTCTCAAGATAACGAAGTAGTTGCTACTCGAATCGGTCATTTGTTCGATACCAAAAATGGCTTCCTCATCGATAACGACACCCAAGAGAAACGGTAGATTTCAAGGAACTCATGTTCATGTCATATCTCTGTCCACCATGCGTGAAATCTAACGAAGGGTATCTCGACAATGAGCGCAGAGCCACCAGAGATCCTTAGGGTACGTTTCTTCTCTATAATAGGAACAGAACACTTAAAACGTAGTACCGCTTTTGCTACCCTCTTCTTTCCTTCTCCGCTGTACGTGAACGAAAGAGAATCTGAAAGCTGTCGGGTTCAAGGTAGTGCAGCAGAAAAAAAAAGTACTGTGTTATTGTAAGTTTATAAGTTCACGGATATCGTTAAAGAGTACGTAAACTGTAAAAGTTCGTGCATGAAACGTATGACAAACGCCTCGATAATTCAACTCCACCCGCACTGACATATTATGTTACAAAGAATAACTTTACCAATAGTCTTTGGACAGTAAGACGTAGGCTCAGTCGGGAGGCTGGGTGTTATGTAAGACTTGAGCAGCCTTTAAAGACGGGACGGGCGGGGGCTAAAAAGCCTGTTCCGGAGCAATATCAGCGAACATGTACTCTGAGAAACGCACAAATTTCATCTCAAAGTCGGTTGCGCCCAGTCGACCTCGCACTAGGTTTTTCCGTTCACTGTTACCTGTTATTAATGTGGAGCGAACACACAAATAAAGAGATAGCTAGGTTATGTGCTATTTTTAGCCGATGATTTATGTTTGAAGGCCGATCCTGGTGTTCAACAAGTGGTAGGAAAGGTAGCCGTCGGGTAAAGTTACGACGTTCGTTTAGAAACCACGATAGTAGGACTGGTTGGGTTTAAAGACGCAGGCCCGTTTCTTATGTATGATGTGAGGCTTCGAGGCTTCCTCCGTGGCTAAACTGGGTTCCGTAGGGAAGTCCCCCCCTTTGGAGTCCTATCGCTAGGCGTGAAAAATACCTTTACAGACATAGTGGATTTAGTCCCTCGTCCTCTCCACTATTGTAGACATTTCCGCAAAACCCTCCACTTATCCTATTTGGCTCATATATGCACCCAAGTTCCAGAACCTCGCTTGTAAAACATTATTTAGGAATTACATAGCACGGTTTCAGTACCTGCTTCGGCCCAATACTCGTGGCAGTCGGTTGTGTTAGTTAGAAAACAGAAGTGTGTCAGATATCATACTTTTCTGTCAGCGGGCCCGGTAAACCAGCAAAGCTACGGAGCTTAGTGACGTAGGTGTCTCTAGGAAGGAGAGTTTAAGTTTGAGCTCGTTCGTCCTACACTCCGGTCCTGGCTTTATTACACGATGCGAGAGTGACTGGAGACAAACGGGATCATGTTTGGTCGCCAAAGCTCTCTCGCGAGGGTCCCCGAAAGGAGACGCCAAGCTCAAGCCACAGAACCAGGGGCGAAGGGAAGAGCCGGAGGCTCGGGAGGCTGAGCCTGAGCAGCGGCCACATGCAGACGAGCAGAAAGGTGAAGAATACGGTCCACTGGAACATCGAGGTAGAGCTTGTAAGCATCACTCCTCCAGCGGCCAAGAAGCTGGATCTCATAATCAGAATACCCAGCTGCAGCCGCTGAAGTAGCAGCACCCCGACGGAAGCTGTGACCAGAGTAAAGAGCGGAATCAACACCAAGACGACTCAATTGACTTTTAAGTGTGGAGATAAATGATGAACGTGTAAGAGGTTTGCCATCAGAATCAGCAAACAGCGGTGACGTGGGTGGAAGAGGGAAATGTGTAAATAAATGTTTTAAAGCAGTGACTGTGCAAGTTGCATGACCGGGAACAGCAGCAACAATAATGGTAACGCCTTTACGGAATGGGTCAGTTTTGGAGTCGGGGAGAGTCAGGCGAACATAGGAAGGATTCTCGATGGAGGGTACAAATTGGATGCAATCCCGAGTAAGATGAACAGCAGGGTTAAACACCTCCCGATCGCCCACTGTAAATTCACCGCAACGCAAGAATGCACTCCAAGCCAACTTTGACGCAGCGTCAAAATTGGCATTTTCCAGAACCATGGCATCACCCCCAACAGCTGCAAGCTGTTCCATTAAACCCGCCGTGATAGGAAGTTTAGGTGTGCGATCCTTCTCACCATAGTAACGCTTGATGCCTCGGATCAAGCGTTGCACTGTGGGGGACTCACAGGCAGAGAAAGACAACCCGGCATCGACATGGAGGGAGCGAATACTGGAGAGGTAGGATTTAATGGTTTTGGGCTGAAGTGCCCGGTCACCGAGATTTTTGCAGGGCTGAGGGTACTCGGAGGCGGAAAAACCTATATTAGCACCAAACCGAATTATATGTAACAAGGATGATACAAAGGATCGATCCGGATAATCTCGCAAATAAAATGCCCAAGCATTATAGTTTAAGGTAGAATTGACAGGTGGGAGTGAGTCATTAGAAGGGACATTACAGCGAGGACTGGAATTAGGACGAATAGGTGGAATAGACAATGGAGGGAAAAGATTTGAGTGAGGGAGATGGGAGGAGTCCGAGTAATCATGAGAATTCATAACCAAATCATCATAACGAGGCAACGGAAGGCTCGGACGAGCCGATCTATGGCGAGAACGACGGTGCCTGCGGCGGCTCGCCCTGCCAAGAACCTAACGGGATGAAGGTTTGCCGTTACAGGCAGGATCCCCATGTTTATGATTCTTAGAGAAGCAGGTACGACAAACATGCTTCCGACCCTCAGGACAAGGATCAGCTGAACACTGATCCTTATTCCAGGCAAAACAAGGCTGCTGAGATGGTTCCTTGGATGCCTTGGACTTGGAGGAGGGGAAAGAAGAAGAGGAAGGCTTGGGGTGAGCAGTAACACGCGTGTAAAGTTGGACATCAATAGGACCCCAGCCAAGATAATTTCCTGACTTCATCTCCTGGCGACGAATATTCATATAAGAGGCATGGTACTCGAGCACATATGACCACTGATACTCCTTAGCCATCTCCGTAAGAGAAGCTAAGTATGTATGGGAACCCAAGGCAAGTGCACAGCCCATGCTACCATTTCCACCAATACGAGCATACTCCACAAGGATACTGAAGTACCGAAGCAGGGGAACCAATAGAGTATCCAAAGTAGGATAATCCTTTACAGAGCCCTGTGCCTTGAGTAATTCATCTAGTCCACCATCAACAGCATCAGCACGAGACCGAACACGACTGTCCAACTTCCTAAGACTAAAAGGCCGGAACTCGTGACGTGTGATATCCAAGACAAGTTTCTCCTCGATATCTGGAAACAGAGTGTATAGTGACTTACGCTCGGGGATGTCCCCAACACCAGCGAAAGGGGCAGGAGCCGGGATGGGAGCGACAGGAGGGTTTTGTTGTGTGAGAGCTTGGGCCATGGCAACGCTTACAGCGAGAGCCTGCAGTTGTCGGAGTTGTTCTTCAGTAAATGGAGCAGTAGTAGGAGGGGCTGCGGGGCTACCGCCAGCATTGGTTTCGCTCATATCGGCAAGAGAAAGGGAAGGTGAAGGTAGAGGTGTGAGAGACGATAATTCGGAATCGGAGCGATTATGTAAAGCGTCACACAAGCGAGACGAAATTGCCTCAGGCACGGATGAAGCTTTGACGAAGCGCCCGTTAAGACGATAGCGAACGGGAGGTGCAAGAGACTTGCTAGAGCTAGATGCAGAAGGAGCAAGCTCCGCGGAGTAGCCGTCAATGAGAAGAGACTCGGATATGGTGTCCTAAGAGAAAAAACAAGAAGCTCACTATCGAGCTCTATGTGAGATGGGTGAAAAAGAGAAAGGACACGGAAAGATGTACCTATCGAGCTCTATGTGAGATGGGTGAAAAAGAGAAAGGACACGAAGGAAAAAGAATCTAAAACTACGCAAGCTATATACTGTTCTACAGTCCAAGCGTCCGGTGGCATGAAGCGATTGTCTGGTCAAAGCTGAGACACCAAAGGTGTGTCGGGAAGAAAGTGGCCAGTACACAGTGGTGTACAATGGGCCAAAGTCTCCTCGTTGCATAGACCGCGGTCAATTGTGATTGACCGGTCCAGATGAGTCTTTTTTAGCTTCTGATTCTAATAGACTTGAATAAGAGCAGGGGGAACAGGGGAACAGGAACAACATCTACATCAATGCTGTACCCTACTTTCTTCTAGGCTACAATGAAGAAGTAAAAGGGCCCGACTCGGGCATCCAGGATCCTGACTCCGAGGTGATGTACAGTGGTCATAGTGTCCAAGCCGGTAATAGTTTGGAGCAATCGATAATGGGGTCGACTTGGTGACAAGCTACAATTCGAGGCTCCACAAAGCTATGAGGACGTTTGAATGTTGATAGTAATGCATAGACAGTCACATATGTAAAGGACATAACATGGTCGTTATTTGACTCCACACCTCGAGATCCCCAGTTTCGAGTGACAACGTGAAGTTGATTAGAAAGAGGCCGAACATGAGTTTGCGCGAACCAAAAATCGATAGCACGCAATGAGGTGATGTACAGCTTCACATGCATCACCGAGCTCGAGCTCGAGTGCAAGAGAAGAAGACTAGAATGATGCAAAAAGGTGATGGACCTAAAACTTGAAGTCACCCCTCAGTCAATATGACAACTTTGTACTCAAGCGCGCAATTGTACTTATCGAATATGGTCATTATAAATGGATCAAGGAGGGAATGATGATGAACAACTTATCATAGCGTTCTGGAAAGTAAAAGGCATCCTTAATAGATGGGTCTATGGAAAGGCTATTCGGTTTTGGCGGACGGAAGTTTACGTTTACATACATCCGCGCATTCTGATCGCAGATTACACGTTTAGTCGGTGCACGCATCAAGTCGCAAGGCACTAACAAAGGGCGAGGCTCTGGAATGAAACCCAAACGATCATACACCACGTTCAATTACAATTCCGACGGAAGAGAGCACATGTTAACGCAACGCAAAGTCAAAACAGGATGTACAACATCCGGAAGGCCCAGCTGCTGGTAGAAGGGTATCAAGGCCTTATCGACCCCGTCCGTTATCAGCTAGACGGGGACAAAACCGGTCATGTTGACCCGCGTGGGGGATTTGCTAAAATCCAAAAAGTATTCGTTCCGGTGATCCTAGGCGGGTAGCAATCAATGTCATAGTTCTTGGATCAACTCGAGATCCAAATTTGTATGAGGTTATCCGCGGTATGTATATAAGCATGTATATAAGATATGTAGTCATAAGCACTGCTCGCTCAGTTGCTCAGTCGACGTCAAATTGTTTTTTGCCTCACCTTCCTTCACTTTCCCTACCATCCAGTGGTATCATGGGTCGTTGGACGCAATCCACAGAGGTATGTTTCTTGGACGATTTTCTATTCTAACCAAAGTAGCCAGAATTGCTCATCGTCCTCTGCATGTGTAGGATTCTTGTCGTCTCCCGGAGGGCTTCAGGCGGATTGGCTACGACTCGGACACTGAGCGTTACATCTTTGAGGATCGCAACGGGCAGAGATACTACTCGGCACCTGGGTCAGAGTATGGAAAACTGACACCAGCAGCAGACTGCATGAACACCTTCGATGCGCGTGAGTCACTTTTTTTTGATCATTCATGAATGTTTTCTTACATTTCCATCACCATCCAGGTCGTCCAAAGCTCAATCTCCCCAACACAGGCACACCTGTGTCGTCCTTCCATGACATTCTACCTGCTACTCTCATCACGTCTCCTCCTTCAATGAGCCCGTCCAGCTCGCCCGGTGCTGATCTAAGAAACAGGCCTAGCCAAATGTTTAGAGATGCTGCTCAGAGAGCTACAGCACCAAAAATGTTTGGTGTCGTGAAGGGTCTAGGTCGTTCATTGACTTCTGCTCGAAAACCCCGCAAGGACGATGATGAGGCGACCAAGGCACTTCTTCGAAGTCAGACCGTGCCAAAACGAATGCCTTCACCGTTCACGACGTCAGAGTAGGGCTTGAGGTTCATTTTTTCTTTTTGGTGAGGCCATGTTGGTGCAAATTAAACCAGCTCCTTCAGCTTGCGCTTGCATGATACTGTACATGTGTAAAGTAGTGTTTTTGGTTCGTCCACTTCTGGGTTTATTAGTATTACTGTATTTCCTGTGTAAATTGTTTTCGATATCAGTAAGAATTGTAGACTTTGATCGTATGAAAAAATATACCATTTCCAACATCGTCACTGTCGAAGTCCAAAGTCAGAAGTGTTCGGATTTGTAATTATGTCAAGGACTTGCCGTTTCAAGTTTACATCCATCTTCCGGTTCGCCTCTCCCAACATCACTAGCTACGACCGACGACCATAGTCGGCTCTTATGTCTTCTCTCTCCTTATGGCCAAGCTAATGAAACTCAGAAAATCCCCTTCCAAGGATGTCCTGCAAAGCAAAACTATGAAATATGCCCTGTCCGAACCTGGCTCAACCTTAGAACTTACAGCCCCGACGTCAATTTCAAGACCAGTGTTTGACCAACGAGCAACAGGACCAGTAGCCACGACCTATTCCTCCACGTATAAGCCCTCATTTCCTTCCAACTTCAGTCCACGTTCCCGCGTTGAGCAGTATTGGGCAGCTCGTGCCCTATCCGCAGAAACCTTACTCTCTGCAAAGACGGAACATCTCGTAGAAGTGAAAAACCTGACCTATACTGGGGACGTTAGACGAGCGGTGCGCATTAACATTACTTGTTCTGGCCATATTTCCTCGTCTTATGGCTGTCCAATTTTTTGGAAATTTACAGAAAGAGATAGCTGACTTGACTAGAGCTCACAATGAGAGGTTGGCAAGGTTAGAGAAGTTAATTGTGAGCAATGACATCGTTCCACTAGGAATCTATCATTCATGCGCAGCTGTCTTTTTTGTACAGATTGTCCTGCTCGGGTTCATAGCAGTGTTCTTCGGTACCATCCTCATTGCCTACCTTGACGCATCGTCCTCGTCCCTCCGCTCCACATCAAACCGTCACTCATGGGCTCATTTCACGATCCCCATCCTTTCTCCATTTGCCTCCGTGGTAAGTCTATATACCCTCTCTCGACGTCAAAAAACTAATCTTAGGAACCTTGGTAGGTCGAACAGGAAGTATCCGTCATCGGAACAAGAACAATCATTGCGGGATTACTCATGCTCGCCTGCCTTGCATACGCCATGTTCCGCTATTGGCTTGCTAAAAGGACTCAGCCTGGGTGACCCCGGCTATTTTAAGCTCGCCGTCGACTCCCATCTCGTCAAGTCAAAAATGCACACCGGTGGAACAGTTTTACCTCCTGACCGAGAACAACTTGCTCGCATCGCCCTTCTTACTGAAGTCAGACGACATAACAAAGTTATGATCGATCATCGCACATTGGAATACTTACACTCTTATGGGGTTGTGCCGTTGTTCATATGCATCAACTTGCGTACGTACATTTCCAACGACATGGCGATGCCTTTCGTACTTGGTAGCTTTTGGTTAATGGCTGGAATCGCCATTTTCCCTTTTGGAGGCGTTCATGATTGGTATTGGACATTGGTATTGGACTTACAATCCTTACGCGAACACCCTCAAAACGCAGAAAACGGACTAGAATCTACAAGGGACTTTTGACTGTAATTTATTAAGGATATTATGTATCACTTCAACTTCTTTCTCGTTGTCAGAAATGCGTGCTAGCTGACTTACAGTCTCATACGTAGCCTACAACATTATATCGATATCACAATCTTTGGCAATGTCACTGGGGCATCAGATTCGCCAACTACCCAACGATTCCTCCTAGTTGTCTAGTTTAATTTTGTCGAACCTTTCCTTGGGTTCACATAGACCCTACGACAGCATAAGAATTTAAGAATTACAAACCGAAGAGTTGTACAACGTATGTCAACGTTTGGAGTCACGACTAATAACTAACAAGCGTGCCAGTGCACGCCAGTGCTTCCCAAATTCAAGAGGTGTTATATATTCTCGTAATAGCTGTCTTAGGAGTCGACTTTTCATTATAATTGACACACAGCGCAGTGTGATACGACAAAGACTTGAACTCGACCCTTTGTTACGCGTATACATACCTTTTGTGAGACAACACTCTCAGTCAAAACGAGACAGCAGGAAGCGACCCTAGATATTGAAAGTGGAAACATCCTGGCTTCCTTATATACTATGCTTTCAAGTGATGTTCGGTAATCAAGTTTAATTATGTACTTGCTATGATCATGATAACAGACTGTTTGCTGAGCACTACTTAGTACTCCAATTCGAGTAATTTCGTCAGTACTATTAATATTTTATCTCTTGAACACTACACTATGACACCAGGATCAGCTATTCTTGATGTTCGAAAGTGCCAGTGGCCAATGATAGGTCAAGGCACCGTGCAAGAAACCCAAAGCCGCTGACTTCAGTTTCAGTATTCTTGATGTCATTTCGTAAGTGTCAGTGGCCAATGATAGGACAAGGCACCGTGCAAGGAACCCGAAGCCGCTGACTTCAGTTCAATAATCCTTGATAATTCTTGATATCATTCCTGGGCATTATCTTTGGACTGTTTTCCTGATGCAGTCATAGGGATCAAGATATCAAGGTGGCACTGGCGCCACATATCAACTCAAGATAGAAAATCACTTCTGTGTTGACAAAAACAGAGGAAAACATCGTTATTAATGAAAATACATAAACTGGTAGTAGT
Organism: Dendrothele bispora CBS 962.96; assembly: GCA_004369135.1. NCBI lineage: Eukaryota > Fungi > Basidiomycota > Agaricomycetes > Agaricales > Dendrothele > Dendrothele bispora. The sequence continues at coordinate 92,067 of ML179422.1, forward strand.
TTTGTAAAGATAGAAAGATGGGAAGCAAGGTGGAATCCATGCGCTACGCAGAGTCTATGGACGCCGTACCAATTCTGCACAGCCCCAAACTCCGTTGGATGAGTCCGCGGCACAGGAAACTAAGTCCAAGGGATAAAGGTGTATAACTCTAACAGTTCATTATTCTCGGACTTCAAAGGCTTTCGTATCTTCTGCATCCGCGTTCATACCGGAGCAGTGATAAATATCTGAACAAATACTTAGTACTTATACCTCGAGGCTCGATGCTTTTAGGAATCGGATTTTGATCAGTGCCGCGCCCGAACTATATCTCATTCAAGTTATAGTGTCAAACCAACTTGAAATTTAGAACCAGGGTGAATCCCTCCTCGGATAAGGTACGAGACACTTTTCTCTCAATCTTCCTTTCCCCGATCATTTCTTTTCTGTATCAGTTTTGTCCTCTCTGTCAAAATACTGGCATGAAGACTTCCTTGACGTTTTCGATTGATCAACTTGAACGATTTCTTTCTATGGCCGTAGGTCGCTATCGGCATAGCATCGCTCGTCAAGCAGTAAGAAGATATACTAAAAGCCTTTGTATGGTTTAATTCCGCCAAAGCTGCATTTATCACTAGGAATTCTTCAATATGCGATTCTACTTACTACGACGGCTCCAAGTGACGAGCCTCTATACACTTTCTCTACACAACTAGATACCGCTAGCTCAGCTAATAAGTAGAGACATCGTCACGGTGTCTTCATTTGGGGGATCTTTCGTCTTCCCAATCATGCTCAGCGTAGACTGGTATGTCTTTCTACATTTTGCGTGGCAACGTCTGGATATGGCTGGATCAAGCGAATATTTTACACGAACACCATAATGTGTCGGGCAATGTTACTGAGCTAGCCAACTGCAAATTTCCGTGACGACGCTGTTTGGAACAGAATGTCCATGCAACATATCTCATTCCCAACTTGAGAATGAGAGATGATGCTTTTTCCAAAGTTACCGACCGGTATATGTATCTCGAGGTTTTGCCGCCTCCGTTGCTAGTGCCATTATGATTACGCTAAATCAGTCGAAGATATCTAGACAATGCAAGGCAAAAATAATGTTCATACGAACCATTATACGTTCTGATCGGATATAAAGTAAGTAGTAAATACTTATAATTACCTTTACAATCGATACTACTCCACCTTGTTCTCAAATCCGGGTCTGCTTGGGTCTGAAATAGAATAAATCAAATCCTTACTGGGCTCGGAGTCTTATGATAGGTTCTGGTGATTCAACGCTCATCATGGCTTTCAGGATTGTCATTGGTCCAATCCATCTACATAGAGTATAATCAATCAATCAAATCATAAATGTCTATCTTGGACAGATTAAATTACATGACCTGCAGTCTAGGCTCTGTATTCAAGGTAACCAACGGTGTATTTGCAGGTGGTTAATAGTAAATACTGTTGTCCGAGCATCCCGAGCAGATCTTTACTCGAGCGTCTATAAGAGTGAATAATCTGACGAAGTAGCATTTGTTGTCCCAGACTATCTCCCTTGTGCATAGACGAGACGTGGTTTTCTTGCTTCAAGTTCGGTCAAATAGAGAAAAATATTCCCGGACAAGGTCTAGAGGATGTTGAACGAGAACAAGTTGGAATCGTGCTTAAAATAATACATAAATCTTGTATTTATGTAATTGTATCACTGTTCGACCGAAAGACTGGATTGCAAGATGAATACACCGCAGCTTGATCAAAGGTTCTCAGATTGTTTTGACCTGTAAAACGGGACAGCCGCGGAGACTATTGCGCGGTAGGGTTTTTCAATCTATCCTAGGAGAAGAAGCCACCGGTGACACGGCCGTCGGAGTTGGACGCAGTTCCTTCAGATCCAATGGGACCAAACCGGTGATTAATGACTCCAGGCTACTAGGTACTTTCCGACAACTCCCGCTTGTCTTGCAGCAAAACTATTTGGGCTACGTGCAGCGTACGGTAGATTTCAAGGACAGTCAAGAACATTGTCGTGTCAAGCTGAAACTGTCGAGACTGTATACTGGGTACAGCGTCCAGACTCTCACTTAGCACTAAGCGCCACAAGATATAATCAGGAAGTTTGATGGTTTCATTGGGAAGGGTGATCTCCGGAGCGGATGAATCGAGGACTACGATTGGTGGCAGGAGATAGAAGCATTGGGCGGGAAGCATCCGAGTAGACCAATGAGATATTCAATTTTTCTTTCTCTTTGGCCTCTTAGGTTGTTGAACATAATGTTGAAGTTGCTGAAGTCTACTGGAGTCTACTCGAGGTTGTTGCTTTGGGGTGGGCTACATGTATACTTTGTTCTTCGTGATTTCCATCCGCAGCAAAGCGACGCGCGGTCCCAGTACATTGAATTGTAATGAAGCTGATGGGCATCAGTAGTTTGAGATGGTCATTGGTGGAGCGAGTACTCGAATGAATGGTAAGTGACGTCCTATCAGCTTGTCGACGTTGTCTCCGAACTTCTGGCAAAACATCTCAAGTGTACCGTTAATACAGGGAACTTGACATACATAGTCAAAACTTACTGGTACCATGGACTCCACCACTTAACTGGTGCAGTACTATTTACAGCCCATTACAAAAAAAAACCGCCCTGGTTCGAACAGTTTTGGATGATCTCAACTCATAGCATCTCGTCGTGAAGGGCGGGATGTTCTTTGTATTGAGATTGTTGACAGGTCGTAGAGATGTACATTGTTGTAAGGGTGCACAGATCCTATTCTTATACATATAGTCGATGGGTAAGTTCGGTACCATCCCTTTCGGTCTGTCTTTCTTTTGTTTCTTGATTCTTCGCTGGAAGTCGAATTGTCAGCTCACCGGTTGAGCCAAGTCGGGGACACGGCGGGGAGCTTTGACTCCTAGGCTTCTATTACTGTTATTTTCGACCACTGTTCAACAGCTAGAGAGGTGGGGGGCAATATGGCACCAGTCAGGAGATTAGACGAAAAGCACATCGTGGTACGAGACAAGGAAGAATTACCGCCGCGCTTTCCGGCAACACTAACTTCTTCATCTACCACCATGGTGGTTTCCACAGCGCTCACACAGGATCCTCAAATTTCTGCATTCACAGCTGCTTGTCATTATTAGCGTTGCTGAATTTGCAGTACAACTCCCTTTGCTCTTGCAGAGTTCTTCTATCAATCACGACTTGGAAAGTTCTTTATCGGCAGCATTGACAGAGTGCGGCTCTGTGGTTACCAACACAGTTGTGCTAGATATACAGAAGAGGTATATATGGATCCCTCAATAATCATCAGGTCCTTGGCTAATTACTTGCTGTCCAGGCTCGATCAGACGAACGGTGAAATCGTCACCTTACTATACTCGCAATTTGCCGTTCTCTTGATAATTCTCGTGAAAACTTCTCCAAAGGGTTCATCCCCTCCTTTCTTTGTTATCTGCAGCTTCATCGTTATCCAAATCATCTGGTCGGCAGTCCGAATTGCGGAAACCATGAGTCTTCAAAAGGAATGGGGATGTTCCAGTTCACCAGACCAGGGCAGGATGGCGATGGAGATTGCAAGTCTGGTAATTCTCGTTGTTTTCCTCGCTATCATCATCATCTTCTTCTGGAGACTACCTAAGGTCAGCCCTTACTTCTTCTCATACGGCGACTGTACCTGAATAGCCTTCAATTTGGTAACAGTTAATTTCTGCAGCCAGAAATTTAATGCGTCACCGGACTCTCATGTTCGTCAAAGCCTCGGAGAATTTCCTGCATATTTCGACTTTTTTGTGGACAGGATACACCTTACTTTTTGGAACGGGGGTATTGTCGACCATGAGCATTTCTATGATTTTCATAATATTCGCGGTCAGTCTTATCTCCATATTCTGGGGAACCAATACTTATGCTCGATTGTGTGTGCAGCTCTCAGTTTCTTGGTTCAGAATGGTGGGTGTGCAACTTCTGAAGGCATCGTTTGCTCAACAGTATTTCAGGGATGGCTAGCCATACATCAGCGCAGCGGTGTCGATCCACTGTTATTCATCTTCCTTGGGGTTACTATTGTGCTTTTCCTCAGCGTTTCTCGTCCGAAATTACAAGAGTCTTCGTCGTGGCCTTTCTTCCTAGCTACTTGGACTCTGTCGTTGTTATTGGCCATCCTGACGCATGTCATAACAATCTTAGCAATATGGTACACAAGAAAGACTCAAGGTCATGTTGAACGTAAGCTCAAAAGCTCGCTGGATACTTTTTTCCATAAAATACTCATTTCTGACTTACCAGTCCTGGATGAACTCGAGGAGTCGCCATCGTTGCCGTTCTCTTCATCACATCGGCCTGATATCATATCCCGCCCAGTGCCCCCCCAAGACACGATGCCTATTCCTCGATCTCCCTCACCCCCTGTTGTGCCTCAATCAACCAGGCCGCTAGCCAATATTACACGGTCTATTGTCGTTGCGAATTCTAGCTCGTCGAATATTACACGGTCTCTTGTCGTCGCGAATCCTGGCCCGTCGAATCTTACACGGTCTCTTGTCGTCGCGAATCCTAGCCCGTCGAGTTCGTCCGTTGATCTTCCTTCGTTACCTCCTTGCGCTGTGCCTCCTCCCGCTGTGCCTGAATCGTCACCCCAAAACCCAGTTGTTGAAATAGAAAATGTGCCGTCTTCGCCGCCTCCAACAACAGATCGTTCAACTCGACCTGTGACGTTTACTCAGAGGGCTAACGGTCTTGCCCAGACGTCAGTAATGCGCCGCCCAAGTGGAAGGCGTGAACAAGTCGACTCGCTCCCTGAAAGTTCCCTACCCGATCCCCCAGAAAGACCCACTTCCAATTCCCCAGGCCTGGTCCCTGGGGAAAACACAGCGAGAACTGTTTCTCCACTCTCATTTTACTCCATTCCCGTTCCGCCACCCCCTCCCCTTGTAATACCATCATCACCCCCACTCCCCCGACCGAATCTAACCATTTCAGCCTCACAAGTTCAAACTAGTACCTCCTCACGCTTTGATTCTGTTCCACTTCCACCTTTACCCTCACTTCCCGTCCAATCGACCCAAACTGTTTCCACCAACGAGAACACCCCTCCTTCCTCGTTCCCACCCTCATTTAGGCGTCCACGATCCGACGTGCCCGTTTCACCTAACCAACGTGATACCATTGCGAGCGACTATACCATCGAAACGTTACCATCGTACCGCTCTCGTTCCACAACGCCTATCACGACCGAAGCTCCAACTCTACCTCCCATGCCACCTTTCCCTCCTCTACCGCAGTATCCCGCGTTACCTTCTGGACCTGCACAATTTCTGGCCAGAAGGGCGACCGCTTCGAGTGTCAGGACGTATGCTACCCTACCGAGCTATCGCTCGCCAACCGTGGGCCGATCAGAAGCCGGTTCGGATACTGGTTCAGAGATAGGGGATTCGTCGGTAGATGGAGACACTGGAGCAGGTGAAGAGAGGATGCCGATAGGGAACGGGAGAAGCTCGTCCCAGAGGTCAATAATGTCGGTACCAAGGTCCGTTCGGACTCGGAGGTGATCTATCCTTCTTTTTGGTGGACCCGGGAGGGCAGGGTTGGGAAAGATGGATTTTGTACTATATTTTGATAGGAAACGAGTTGTTGATCCTTTCCTTGCGAAATGGGCGTCCAAAACTATTCAACCTCACAGGCGCTGTTTCTGAGGAGGGAAATGACTGTATCTAAATATGTTAATGAATCGAACGTTACTGAACTCTCTTCCATCTCCTTAGGTTTAAACCTGATGTATTTATGCTGTACTAGAGCTGCCTGCCACTTTCGTTTAAAGACCTCTCAATACGATTGTC